>PVIU01030812.1:0-15634 GCA_004026605.1 Ondatra zibethicus | reverse complement strand
CTATAAGGTTCAGTGTGGCTGGCTTTATGTTGAGGTCTTTGATCCATTTGGACTTGAGTTTTGTACATGGTGATAGATAGGGGTCTACTTTCATTTGTCTACATGTTGATATCCAGTTATGCCAGCACCACTTGTTGAATATGCTTTCTTTTTTCCATTTGATATTTTTTGCTTCTTTATCAAATATCAGGTGTTCGAATATGTGTGGATTGATATCCGGGTCTTCTATTTGGTTCCACTGGTCCTCCTGTCTGTTCTTATGCCAGTAACAGGCTGTTTTCAGTACTGTAGCTCTGTAGTATAGTTTGAAGTCAGGGATTTTTATGCCTCCAGATGTTCTTTTGTTGCCCAGGATTGTTTTGGCTATCCTGGGTTTTTTGCTTTTCCAAACGAAGTTGAGTATTGTTCTTTCAAGGTCTTTGAAGAATTTTGTTGGGATTTTGATGGGCATTGTGTTGAATCTGTAGATTGCTTTCGGTAGGATTGCCATTTTTACTATATTAATTCTGCCTACACAAGAGCATGGGAGGTCTTTCCATTTTCTGGTGTCTTCTTCAATTTCTTTCTTCAGAGATTTAAAGTTCTTGTCATATAAGTCTTCCACTTGTTTGGCTAGAGTTACTCCGAGGTATTTTATGCCATTTGTGGCTATTGTGAAGGGTGTTGATTCTCTGATTTCTTCCTCAGTCCTTTTTATCATTCGTGTACAGGAGGGCTATTGATTTTTTTGAGTTAATCTTGTATCCTGCTACCTTGCTAAATGTGTTTATGAGTTGTAGAAGTTCCTTGGTAGAGTTTTTGGGATCACTTATGTAAACTATCATATCATCAGCAAACAGTGAGAGTTTGACTTCTTCTTTTACAATTTGTATCCCCTTGATCTCTCTTTGGTGTCTTATTGCTCTAGCTAGGACCTCAAGAACTATATTGAATAGGTATGGAGAGAGTGGACAACCTTGTCTTGTTCCTGATTTCAGTGGAATTGCTGGAGTTTCTCTCCATTTAGTTTGATGTTGGCTGTTGGCTTGCTGTATATTGCCTTAATTATGTTTAGGTATGTTCCTTGTGTCCCTCCTCTCTCCAAGACTTTTATCATGAAGGGATGTTGTATTTTGTCAAATGCTTTTTTGGCATCCAATGAGATGATCATGTGGTTTTTATTTTTTAGCTTGTTTATATGATGGATTACATTGACAGATTTTCGTATGTTGAACCATCCCTGCATCTGTGGGATGAAGCCGACTTGGTCATGGTGGATGATGGTTCTGATGTGTTCTTGGATTCTGTTTGCTAGTATTTTATTTAGTATTTTTGCATCAATGTTCATGAGTGAGATTGGTCTGTAATTTTCTTTCTTAGTATTGTGTTTCTGTGGTTTGGGTATCAGGGTAATTGTGGCCTCATAAAAAGAGTTTGGCAATGTTCCCTCTGTTTCTATTGTATGAAATAATTTGAGGAGAATTGGTATTAGTTCCTCTTTGAAAGTCTTGTAGAATTCTGAGTTGAAACCATCTGGTCCTGGGCTTTTTTTGGTTGAGAGACTTTGGATGACTGTTTCTATTTCTTCAGCAGTTATAGGTCTGTTTAATTTGCTTATCTGGTCTTGATTTAATTTTGGTAATTGATATTTATCCAGAAAGTTGTCCATTTCCTTTAAGTTTTCCAATTTTGTGGAGTACAGGTTTTCAAAATAGGACCTGATGATCCTCTGTATTTCCTCTGTGTCTGTTGTTATGTCCCCCTTTTCATTTCTGATTTTGTTAATTTGGATATTCTCTCTCTGCCTTTTGGTTAGTTTCGATAAAGGTTTGTCTATTTTGTTGATTTTCTCAAAGAACCAGCTCTTTGTCTCATTGATTCTTTTATTGTTTTCTTTGTTTTTATTCTGTTGATTTCAGCTTTCAATTTGATTATTTCCTGCCGTCTAGTTCTCTTAGGTGAGTTTGCTTCTTTTTGTTCTAAAGTTTTCAATTGTTCTGTTAATTCGCTAGTGTGGGGTTTTTCCAGCTCCTTTTTGTAGGCATTTAGTGCTATGAACTTTCTGGCTATGATTTTAACAGCAGATGATATAAAGGTGGTTTGGGGAAAGATCAGGAATGAGACAATTGTAGGTCGGTTGTTTAGCAGTGAGAAAATGAGAAAGGTCAAAGCCTGCTTTGGAAGACAAACTAGACAGGAGGGAGACAAGATGGGCAACTGAAACAGGCTTCCATAGGCAGACAGAGAATCTCTTCCGAAGATTGATTTCAGGACCAGAAACAGACCCTGGCTCTCTATAATTTTAATTAGTTTATTAATCTATAAAAATACAGACCAGTTTCATTAATTTAAATTTCTTATCCTCATATCTATCTTTAAATTTATCTACTTGCTATGTGTCATTTGTCCTCTAATGTGAATGAGTTTAAGAGCAAAAGCTGGTAATTGCATGGTATTAAAAATCATGAAAACAAGCTGGGCGGTGGTGGCACACACCTTTAATCCCAGTGTTCGGGAGGCAGAGGCAGGTCATTCTCTGTGAGTTTGAGGCCAGCCTGGTCTACAAGACAGGACACATTCCAAAGCTACAGAGAAACCCTCTCTCGAAAAAAAATATGAAAACAAAAGTATGAAAATGTTGCTGGTAATAAGAAGCTGACTGGAGGACTTAGAGACCATATACATGTTGCCTTCTTTGTAGAAGCCTTAATTTGAGATCTTGATACATTTAATTCTGATAGAAATGGAATGAAGGACACATGGAAACATTTGTACAAGCTTCTCAGCATGTCATCTGCATCATTCCCTCTGAATGATTACTGAAGTTTCGTTATTGGTGTCTTTGACTTTGTTGCTGCAATAGATGAGACTCAGGGTCCGCACATAGGCATAGGTGTGAGTACCACAACATTGTTAATACTTACTCGTTTGTTCTGTATAATGAGCAAGCTCTGAACCCATGTGAGCCTTGCTTTCTCCACTATTAAGTAAACTGGTGGCCTTCATTGCTTGGTCTCTATAGAGAGAAGTGAGACTGCTTCAAAAGTGCCTGATGCTTTGTGGCTATTACTTTTCCCTCCCAGTCCTTACCTCAAGAGATGTATTTCACATTGGTGATTTGGTTTTCCTTCAGTGTTTCAGCTTGTCAAGAATTCATGACCATTAAAAAGATCATTTACAGAACTGAAGCCCATAAAATGTGCCATTTAGACAATGCTCATTAGAAATATCAGTCACTGTAAGTTCTAACCAAGCAACAATCAGAAATTCTGTGCGTGACAAAGCATTTTGCTAGGCAACAGCCCATTATGTCTCACATTTATATTCAGTGCAGATAGAGTTGCCGTCATTTCTCAGTGTGATTGCTGACTCCTCTGAGCCAGGGTTGGTTATCTTCCCCCTCTCTACATATTAGGATTCCTGAGTATTTTATAGATGTCTGCTATAGTCTGACTTAATCAAGTCAAACATAGCCTAGCCGATAGGCCCATTTCCTTGTATTATTTATGCTTCATTTCATGAAATGACACAGCTTGAGTATCCGCAAGACTTGAGGTATCTCCTCCTGACTTAAAACTGTGCTGTTGTCAGCTGTGCCTGTCACATAGAGACCCTGAATAGGGGTCACACAGGTAATATTACTGTAACATGAGGGGCCTGCTTGTCAGGGTTTTCATCCTGCCCGGTCCCCCAGCCATTTAGTCCCAGAGAAAATCACACAGAGAGTCTGCATTAGGTTATAAACTGATTGGCCCATTAGCTCAGGATAAGTATTAGTTCTTATAAGTTATATTAACCCATTATGCTTATCTATGTTAGCCACATGGCTCAGTACCTTTTTTAGCAGAGCAGGTCACATCCTGCTTCTTCGGTGGTCTGGGCATGAGTGGGGAAAGAGCTTCCTTCTTCACAGAATACTCCTGTTCTTCTGGCCTCACCTATACTTCCCGCCTGGCTAATGGCCAATCAGCATTTATTTAAATCATGATTGACAGAATACAGACAATTCTCCTCCACCACTTCCCCCTCTTTAAAAAAAAATATCCATAGTCCATTATTTGGGAATGTGGGCATAGTATTTCAGGCTACTTCCAGCTGGTTGGGGGCACTGATAATATTATGGGGACCTAAAGAAAATTTAGAATTATGATCAAGTCCTGACTGGAGTATCCTGTGAGGCTTGATCATCTCAGGCAGCATCTTGAATCCGTTTTGGATGTAGAACTCTAAACATCTGGGTCATCTGTTCCTACCGGAGACTTCTCAGGTGGTCTTCCTTGATCAAACCTGAGTTTTCTTAACTCAGAATGAATCCACAGCCTCTTGTTTCCTGAGGAAACAAAAGCAAAATCTCTTCTCCAAAGTAACATACCTTTTGACTTTAATTTTGAAGTCAAGGTATTTTCAAAATACCTATCTTGGATTAATTCAGCAGCATTTATAAGCAAATATCTTTTAGCAGTTGTTTCTCTTTCCTCAGCATTCAAACAATTCAAAGAGAGCATAATAACATACAATATCAAGATTCTCTGTGTATTTTCCATCTTTATGCGGCTTTATTTTAACCTCTATTTCTTTTATTTTTACTTTTAACTTTTGGCTTTTTGAGACAGGTTCTCTGTGTATCTTTGTCCTGGAACTCTCTCTGTAGACCAGGCTATCCTTGAACTCACAGAAATCTGCTTGTCTCTGCCTCCCCAGTGCTGGGATTAAAGGTGTGTGCTACCATACCTTGAACTCACAGAGATCTGTCTGCCTCTGCCTCCCAAGCTTTGGGATTAAAGGTGTGTACCACCACACCCAACTACTCTCTTTCTTTCCTTTTTTCACTTTAAGAACTTTAACCTTTAGCCTGCATATATTTTTAACACACTGTAAACCATTTAGAGGTTTTCTTCGTCTTTGAATCTCTCTTTACTGTATATCTCTCTTTTTCTAACCACATGAGTCTTTAATTTACCAAGCAATATGGGTAGGATTAAAAGCCGTGGCTTTGACAGCTGGATCAAGCCCATTCCTTAGCTTTATGAGATTCCAGCCTCATGGCTGAGGTACCGGCTGTAGCCATGTTTATTGCCACAACTCGATGGCATTTCAAGGTCTCTGCCAGCAAGCAAGCTGCAGCATTCTGCTCACAAACCACATTCAAATGCTCTGTAGTCAGACCACCTGCCTGAAAGAGTCAGAGTTTGCCCTGGCAGGATGGCCCAGAAAGCTGGCATTTTAAAATGGCATAGCTTTTTTCCTGCTACAGCTGAAAACCAAAAAGCATGCAGTCGGCTTTTCATCAACACCATTTAAGTGTTCGTGGCAGGACCTCTTAAAGAGCTGCAGGGTTTGCAGCTAAAGCTGAGTGAGGAAGCCTCTCTTAAATGAGAGCACTTGCTTGCCTCTAGCAAGCAGAGCAGACCTGAGAAATTGCTGCTACCAAGAAAACATGCTTTACTCTATTCTTTCCCAAGCTTTCTCAGGCTTTCTGTGGATTCAGTTATCCACGTGAGTGCCATTCTGTAACATGTGGGCTGGCTTGTTAGGATTTATGTCCTGCCTGGTACCCCACAGCTGGCAAGTCCCAAAGAAATTACACAGAGTCTACATTAATGATAAACTGATGTATAAATAATAAATGCCGTAACTCACACAATTAGTCGAAAGGATGTCTGGATCCCTTGAAGTCTCAGTCCTCTGTAGTGTACATCTTCCTTAGAGAACTATTGCTACATCCCAGAAGCAGAAGGAAAATTTCAAGCATAAATCATAACACATAATACATGTGCTCTAGTTTCCTTTCCATCACTGTAACAAATGCGAATATTTAAAGGAATACAGGAAGTAAGAATTTATTTGATATATGCTTCCAGGTTTGGTCTAATTTTAAGGGAAGTCAGGGTAGGTATTTGAGCAGCTATTTGAAATAGAAACCATGGAAGAACACTTCTTTCTGGCTTGCTAACCAGTTCTAGCTTATAAAGTAAGCTTCCTTATACAGCTTGAAACCATCTGCCCAGGGAATGGTGCCACCCACAGTGGGCTGTGGACCACTCATACATTAATTAACAATCAAGATCATTCCTCACAGACATGCTTATAGATCAATCCAATCTGGTAGTTTCTTACTTAAGGCTTTCCTTCTCAGATGATTTTAGGGTACGTCAGACTGACATTTAAAACTAACCAGGACAAACTGAAATAAAAAATTGAACTCTTTCTAATCTTCAGACCCTACCAAATCTGTCCCTCTTAGGGTTCTGATCATCATTTCCTCCAGTTCCAAGTTCCTTGAATATACAAAAATCCTTACATTTTAGAACAGCACTTCTTGTTCTCCCTGCCTAGAACACTGTGGGTCCAATAGTGCCTACTCTCTGTAATGTAACTCAATCTCAGCTCAGTGCCCTTTGGTTTGAAAACTGTTTCTCATCTCATATAGGTTAGGCACTCTCACTCCTTACAGCTGAGTGCAGCCCTGCACATTATTTTTCACAGTACAAATGATTTCTAAAATGATTCTATTTATATCTTAATATCAATGCCTTCTCCAGACTGTAAGTTCTACGATAATTGGAGATTTATTGGTGTTGGATTAATTGCATCCTAAGGTGCCTGGCCAATTCACAGTCTCAGTATGTACTTGTAGACACAAAGCAAATAGAAATGAAAAATACCTAGAAAATAATCCTGAATTAATATATTTATTCAGATATGTAATATATAATCTTTCCTTATTTATTAGTAATTTTATGAACAGAAGCAAACTTCAGATTGTATGAGCAGATGATTTCAATTTATTCACTTTTTCCTTGATAAGAGTAGTAGCCAGTATATAAAATAAGATTGTGTCTGTGCCTCTGTACATGTGTGTGGGTTTGTGCCTGCATGCATGTGTGGGTGTCTATATCCTGGTTCTAATGGTTTATATCCTACTTCTGACATTCATACTTGTTGGTTGAGAATTGACTCTGAGAAAATACCAGGCAATTAAACATAAATTAGAGACTCACAGTTGAACAAAGCCTTCCTTAATGTTTGGAATCAAAATTCTTTCTCAAAATAGTCAGAACTAATAATGATTGTAATTTCCAGAGTGTTCAAGTGTCAGTTGGTGGAAATTATTTTCAAAGGTGGGCTCTTAATCTATTTTATAAATCAAAGCTCCATAAATATAAATGGCAAGCATGCCTTTGATAGGTATTGACTGCATCACTAGAAATATCCTGGTGCAAGTTATTGGAATATGACTTATTCTGTGAGAGTCTAAGGAACATAAATAAGAATCATGGTTTGAGATTCAAGGGGCAGGAGTGAAGGGAGCTGGCCGATGCCTGATGAATCCCCAGTGGGCAAACCCATGCTGTAGACCTCCAGACAGCCCAGCCTCCTAAACTGGCATCTTAGCTTCCATTTCATGGAAATAGCACTTATATTATTTTACAATAAAGGCCTGAAGGCAAGACTAAAATTCTCTATTATGAAAAAGCAATAGAAAACCTCATTTGGTGTTTACTCACTGTGGAAGCAGAATTAATTTTATTCTGTACACTTCACAGAACACAACAAAGCTTGCACATGTATAGAGACTTGCCGTTTCTTTCAGTGGATTTAACACAAATGAGGCTACATTAACAAACTGACCTCCTAAAACAGATGAAGAGCTGGGTGGTGAGAAGGGAAAAAATGTAGCACTCAATAAATACAATAAAACCCAGATGAATATGGAAGTAGCAATGATGGAGCATGAAGTTTGCTTGTGACTAATGACTGCACATGCCAGGATCATTGTAACCCAAACTAAATGGAAAGGACGGTTAATTCTTTGGAAATCTTCTAATTTCACACAACCAAATGATTATTCTAATTTTTGTCACCCTGTAAGAAGAAAACAGAAATTCTTTTTATTCTTCCCAAAGTATTAGAAGTTCAGTTATACATTTTGACCGCAGTTTAGCTGCTGTCATTCCAGCATGTAGGATCTTTTTGGACATTAGTTAACTTTCAAACGTTATCATGCATTAAAAATTATGAATTGTTCAGCTTCATTTGCATTTCATTGTTATTTTCTTTTCCACTATTTAACAAAGTGAGATTTCCCAGACTCCTCTTATTCTACTTCAGCTGGATTTATGCTTTAGATCAAATTTAATTGGGGGAAAGCATTAATATGGTGCATTGGGAAATAATGCAAAAGGCCAGATAAGTCTCTTTACTATCTGAAATTCATGTTTTATCCCTAACACTTCAATGTTTCTGCCATCTTATATTTTATGTTTAATTTTATAAAGTGAATATGTAATGTTAATCACCCAAGTTACTCTTAAGCAACCCTCAGCACTTGCTTAAATGGACTCTTTAGTTTGGTTATCTGAATGGCAGCTTTGGATTCAAATAGGCAATAAGATAGCCTTCCTTCATTTCTTTCTTTCTTTCTTTCTTTCTTTCTTTCTTTCTTTCTTTCTTTCTTCCTTTCTTTCTCCTTATTCTGATGAAGGAAGTGGAAAAATGGAATGCCTTTGTCATAAAATAGAACTACAGCAGGGCATGTCACATGACACTGTTAATTGCTTGTGGCAGGTAATCCAATATTTGATGTGAAAATCATTTGCTTTATTATAAGTTTGTTGGATTGGAAAGGCTCCAGATTAAAAATTTATAGAACCATTTGATCTTTTAAAGTTAGTCCATACCCGGCATTGTTGAAAAACACATCCATGTTTGCTTATTTCCTAAATTCTCTTAACAATATGTTTCTTGTAAAACAGACTTTATGATGTTTCCAGCAGATCTCTTACATGGAAACCTTGAAAGGACTCTGAGGGAGGATTTATTTTTCTTTTATCTAGGAAAAGCAAAGTAGAAAGTAAACATTGCCTCCTGCTGAAAGTATAACAGGCCAGGCAGGTTTCATGCCTCATGGAACTGACCCCAGTCCAGGGATCAAATTTCAAATAGAATTGTACACTCTCTATTTTAGGACTAGACATAGGAAATGGATAGATTCTGTGAAAGCCAAAAATCCTTGTGTGGTGGTTAATATTGTCAACTTGCCAGCATCTGGAAACATCAAGGCACAAACCTCTAGCCATGCCTGTGAGGGATTACTTAGATTGGCTTAGCCCCTGCACTTGATGGTAGGATAATCTTGATTAGTCCTAACTGTGGTGGGAAGATCCATCCTTAAAGTAGGTGGTACTATTCCTGCAGGCTAAGGTCCTGCACTGAATAAAAGAGAATGCTAGATGATCACAAGAAGTCACTGTTTTCTGTTTCCTCTGACCCCGAGGATACAGCATGAGCAGCTGAAAGCTTCTACCACTAGGCTTCCCTGCCATGATTGACCATGCCATATAATCATTAGTCAAAATCCTTCCTACATGAGGTGGCTTTAATCAGGGTATTTTATCACAGTCAACAACAAAGGCTCATGATAAAGTATGATGTGTTCCATTTTGTCCTTAATTGAGAAATTTCTGCCTTGAATTTAAAATTCCCATTCATTTTTTTTTCAATTTCTAGTATTACAACACATCCCAAATCTTGGGTTCTTGATTACAGTCCTGGTGACCCCCATTCAATATATGACCTTGATGCATATTAGAACCTAGTATGGTTTTGATGCATTCTAGATTCAATGCAAGAATAAACTGTCACGTTATAGTAGGAACAAATTCAATGCATATGGAATAATGTGTTATTCCTTAGTTTTCCCTTAAAGAGATAAGAAACTCTTAACCAGTTTGGTTCAACAGATATGTAGAAACTTAAATGTCTTGTTCAGTTGTATGGACTTCTTAGTCAATGTCTTCTCACCCACAAACTACACTGACTTCTTTAGAAGGCCAATGTTGTCTCCCCAATGTGTGGGAGATGGCAAATGGACACTCAGCATAGGAAGAGAATGTCTCAATTCCCCCTAAAGAGTTTTTCATTCTGATGAGTTGTAAATAAGGTCCAGATGGCAGAGTAGTGATGCTCATAGAGCCATCTTTTCTGAAATCAAATTCACAGGGCTTAGTGGCTAGGTTGTGCCTATCTCTCTGGCAGTCGCTGTCCTGGCAACATCCTTACCTCATCCTGTGGTTCTTCTAAGGTTGGCCAGCGTATCGAAGTTCTTACTCTACCCATCAGAATACTGACCATTGATAGTGACAATTCTCTTAAGTATTAGTTCCTTTTAGAAATCATTCCAAGCAACCTTGAATCATGTTAGGGAAGTACAACATATATTAAGGAAATAGAAAACTGACTAGAATAAAGATAAATTCTACTCCAATGGAGGAAGAATGGTTGAATACAAAGAACTAGAGATGCTTTATGAAAAAAAAAATGGACTGTCTCCACCGTGTCTCATAGATTTTGGTATGTTGTATTTTAATTTAGTTGTAAGAATTTTATGTTTTCCTTTTTGACTTTACCATGGTCTATTTATCAGTGTTGTTTGGTTTCCATGAGTTTGTGTACTTTCGGTTGTTTCTACTGTGGTTGACATCCAGCTTTATCCCATTGTGGTCTAACAAAGTGCAGGATGTGATTTTACTTTTTCTATATTTGTTGAATCTTATTTTGTGCCCTAACATATGGGGGTCTATTTTGAAGAAAGTTTCATTGCCTGCTGAGAAAAAAAAATGTGATTCTTCAGTATTTGGATGGAATGCTCTGTAGGTATCTGTTGATGAGGCTTTTCCTTGAGGTTTTCAATTGGTTTATAGAGTTTTTGATTTGTAGCATTACTTCAAGTTACATTACAACATTACAACTGAATCTGGGAGTAGAAGGGTACTTCCCTGTTTGTTCTCACGGGTTCAATTGTTCTTTTTCTGATCATTTTAATGCATAGACTAAGCTTTTAAGTTTATGAGGCCATACACCTGAAGACACTTCAAAATGTTTCTCAGCTAATATGTCTTAACTTAAAATCCAGGGAGTGAGGGAAAGAAAGAAAAAGAGACATCGAGAGAGAGAGAGAGAGAGAGAGAGAGAGAGAGAGAGAGAGAGAGAGAGAGAATATGAATTAGTTTCAACTCATAGGCCAGAGGTCCAAATCTTTGTGGTTTGGACAAGATGTGATAGACAAAGGCAACAGCTGTCAGCCTTATGCAAGCCAGGTTGATTATTTGAAGAAAAGAAAATGTAGGTTGGACAAGCTAAACGCTTAGTGCTCTGATCATAAATGTGACAGTAACACATTTATGTCAAAGAAGGAGACACATCTAGAGAGCTTTATTTGCCTTTTAGTGTATTAGGAATTCAACTAGTATGAGAAATTATTCTTGTATTACTGTTGTATTACATGGATATGAAGAGATCGTATCAAAGGTTCTGATTTGTCCTCAAGTAATCATTCTAAAGAGTATGAGGATACTTGTCAATCAGGGCCATGGTGTTTCAATATAACTATGTAAACTGCATTCTAAAAGACACCAGGGATAGGCCTGCAAGACTGTCATAATTAGAAAATTTGATATCATACTTTCTATCTTAATATGCTAGGAGTCTAATTCCTATATTTTGCTCAGCTGAAGGTCATAGAATTTATTATCTATAGCTATCATAATAAAGTTACACAGAATTAGTGGCTTAAAATAATGGAAATTTGTATAACAGTCATTGGAGATTAGAAGTTCAAATACAGTTTTTAGAATTGATTTCTGGAGGCACTGAGAGATTCTGTTACTGTGGTTATTTACAGCTTCTGTCTGGTGCCCTGACTGTTCCCCTATTCTGTCTGTGCTATGCTTGTGGGTCCATCAGCAGCCCACTAGCCTTGTCCCAGCCCTCTTTTGAGTCATCATTTTTCTTGAAGAAAAGAAGCTCTCTTTGACTGAGTTTCTTTATTATCCTGTCTCCTGCAGATAGAGCCCCAGAAGTCTAATAGCCTTTCTTTTTTATCTAGGCTCTATCCTCTTCAGTTTAAGCTGGTTTTATTTTTACTGAAAGGGTTTTAGAACTATTTGGCCTTTCAGCACCAAATGTGAATTCATTTCCTAGAGTTGTTAAAGTTCTGAAAACTCAGTGGCTTATCACAGTTCAGATTTACTATTGTCCCAGTTCTGAATGGTAGACATGCCAAGTATCAGGATTGGTTCTTTCTGTAGGGAGTAAGGGAGCACCATGAACTCAGATCTGTCCTTTACAATTCAGACGTCAAGGCATCGTTCGCCAGTGTGAGGTATTTAGGCAGAAGGTCTTTTAGGACTTAATTAAGTTTAAATGAAGTGCCGAGAATGAAGACATAATTCCACAGGATAAGTGACTTTCTCAAAAGAATAAACTCTCTCTCTCTCTCTCCCTCCCTCTTCATTTCTTTCTTTCTTCTTATTTTATCCTTTTCCCCTCCAAGAAAATATTATGATAGGATACATAATGAAGATGGGCATCTACAAGCTAGGAAGAGGGACCTACTAGAAACAGAACCTAATGTTACCTTATGATCTTGGATTTTCTGGAATCTAGAATTTTGAGGGCATAAATTTCTTCATTTTTGTAGTTTATACCTCTAAATCTATAGTATTTTGTTATGGCACTCCAAGTGATATAAGAAAACATCATTCTGTCTGCCTTTCCCAGGTTTTTGGCCAAGGCTGCAAGCTCTTCTTAATGTTTGATTATTTGTAGATCTTTAATCTGTCTCTTCCTTTGTTGTATATGATTTTCTCACCCGTTATGAGGGTTTCAGGAATTGCATAAAGACTCTGTCTTACCACAATCTCTTCTTAATTTGATAACATTTGCAAAGATCCTCTTTTGACGATGACAATGTTTAAGCCCTTATGTTTTTCCTTAATGTCCACTGCTCTGACTTGGGATGAATTGTATTTAATTACTTTGTTTCTGAAATTTAGCTTTCCTAGGCTTTTCCCAAGGAGTAGCATATACCTTTGACGGTCAAGAAGAGACATCTGGTCAACAGAATATGCTGCATTAGTGAACAGAAGAATAAGGAAGAAATATGCCAGTATTAAAACTGTAACCACCACCTACACATTGGAAGGACAAAATTGAGCTGTGCCAAAATGTGGGAAACCTGGAAGAGGAAAATAACACACTTTTTTAAGTGGCATAAATGACTGCTCAAAGGGGCAAGGCTTTCAGGTTGTGAATACCCTGGTGATTATTCTTAATTTTGCTTTACTGAAGACTCTTATTCATAGCACACATGGTGAAGTAAGGCTACCTACTTGTCCTACATAGCATCAGTAATTGTTACCTGAAGAGGCACAATAGAATATTTATAGCACTCTTTCTTTAGCTCAGATATTGATGGACTCTGGGAGAAAAGGAGACAGACCACCATGGAACTGTGATAAGTTTCACACAGAATGACTTAGTATGTACATGAGGAAACACAGAGAGAGTCCAATTTTAGTTTTAAGGTTCACACAAAGGTTTTTCCTAGCCTGGTGTATTTTATGTGAGTTTCTGTTGGCATGTTATGTCTTAAAGAAAAGAAGTACCAAACAACCCCC
Source organism: Ondatra zibethicus (assembly GCA_004026605.1). Classification (NCBI taxonomy): domain Eukaryota; kingdom Metazoa; phylum Chordata; class Mammalia; order Rodentia; family Cricetidae; genus Ondatra; species Ondatra zibethicus. Next base: position 2,195 of record PVIU01030812.1, on the reverse strand, counting down.
ACAAAATGAGCAGGCTTCTGATTCACTTAGAATTTTACTTTGAAAACTTTCTACCAGGTGGCAAATCGACTTCCATTTCCTGCTTTAGCTACACTGGATTCCTACTTTAAATAGGTTCACCTAGCAAAAAAACAGTATGAAAAGATTCACACAATTTCTGTCTTGAGTTTTTTTTCTGGAAGAAAATTATTACTTTCCTTTTCACACATCACTATCACGTTCTTGTGTCCCAGTTAAGCTGGTGATCAAGTTGATACCATCGTCCTGTCTATCAAGAGACTAGGATGCCCCTAAAGTGTGATAACAAGATGATAAACTTAGTATGTCTGTTTTACTTCTTTACTGGACGGGTAGAAGTGAACACTGTAGAAGCAACATTTTACCTTGAGGGCATTCATGTATGTTGAATAAACTATTTAGAGTTAGTATTGTGTTTATTGCAGTTTTCCAAGCAAGTAGGAAAAATCTGTACTTTTTGATGGTTAGATATCACTTTGACAGATACACAAAACAAGTTTGGAATCAAAGTCTTAAGTGCCTGGAGAGATGCCTCAGTGGTTAAAAGCACTTGTCGCTCTTACACAGGACTCAGGTTTGGTTTCCAGTAGCAACATGGCATTGTACAACCACCTATAACCCCAGTCCCAGGGTATTTGACCAACTCTTCTGGCCTCTGTGTACACTGCACTTACATAGTGCACATGAATACATACATGCAGGTGAAACAATCGTGTGCATACAATAAAAAATCAAAATAGTTGTGACAAAAATGTCTTATTAACTATTGTACTGTTTAAATTTAGCTTCTAAAAAGTTACACCTATAGAGTAGACAGGGGCATGCACAGGAACTAACGGGTTCCAGAGTTGTGAAGTTTGTGGGTTTCAGGTGGAAACAGATGTTTAATTGAGCTTTAGGCCTGGAGTACTCTACCTCATTCCTAATTTTTAATTTTTAGTTTTAAAATTAGATCATTTCCCCACTCCCTTTACTCCCTCAAAACCTTCCTGTGCTCTTTCTCAAATTAGCCTCTATTTCTTTAACTATTGTATATAATATATATACATATATAGTCTTAAATATAAAAATACAGTATGCTCAGTCTGTATAATATTATTTGTATGCATATGATCTCAGGGCTAATCACTTGGTATTTAATTGTTGGTGCATTACTCTTTATTAACAAAACAGCCACAGAACCTAATCTTGACACTACCTAATACTTCTAGAAAAGAATATCGGCTTACCCAGAAAGCAATGCTCAGTGAAAAATACTGTACCTAAATTTCTCAGCAAACAGTCCAGATTTGATTTACTCTAAAATGTACTTAATTGCTAAAGTGTACTTTCTACTCCTAGCATACACATACAGTTTGAAAAATAAAAGCAATAGAGAGATAAGGTAACCTTATATGAGATAGTTGAGGACACAGAGCCAGGAGAGTTAAGAAACTTAAGGTACACACAACTGTTTGGCAGTAGAGAGTGGACAAGAATCAAATTCTGATTCCTCTTTTAGAATCTTACCCTGAGGATATACTGTCATGCAATTAATGTATAAAATAAGGGAAGAAATGATGTTCAATCCAAGCAAGTGCCTATTTCATGGAAATGTCTTTCTGTTGCTATAATCATCAGGATCATTATCTGGTGGAAAAACTCTAATATGATAGGATGCACTTCTGCTTCTCCCCCATCCTTGCAGTGTCTCGTCATTTTGGCAACATTGTGGAGAAACTCTCTTCTCCTCTATCTCTGCGGCAGTTCATCAGAGTTTATATCCACCACATGGTGATACGGCTCTCTCTGCCAATCTTCATAAAGCTTGTTCCAACTAAATTTTTTGAAGTCAGTAATAGAAGTTAGTGAGCCACATCCTCTTTAGAAAGCCTTGAAGGGATTAAACATTTGTCAACTTGCATAAGCTGCTGAGTAAGTGCTTTACATCTATTTTGGAGCTATGGTTTCTCAGTGCTTTTGCTCAGGCTCCTTGCAAGCTCTGATTGTAGGATTATAGCCCTTCGGTGAAAAAGACAAAGAAAATAGTGAATGTAAGTTTTTAATTATCATCTCAAAATCATCATAGAGGTCATCTGAAGTGAAGATCATAGGAATCAACTTTTCATGTTTTTTTTTTTCATACATTGTTTTGTTTTATTTTTTCCATTCAAGAACATAATTAAAGATAAAAAAAA
>PVIU01030811.1:0-15639 GCA_004026605.1 Ondatra zibethicus | reverse complement strand
TGCAGGGACCTTACCACCAGGCTTGCCCAACCCCACCAGTGTGAGCCGCCTCTGATCTCAGCACAGGAAGAGAGAGAGCTGGGGTTTCAAAGCCCCACAGAGGAAAGGACGATTTTGCAGGGGGGAATGCAGGGTCACGTGGAACAAAGAGGCCCTCGGGGACCTAATAGCCAGGCAGGCACAACCCCACCAGTGTGAGCCGCCTCCGACCTCAGCACAGGAAGCTTATTTTTTAAAAAAATTAAAATGAGGTTTTTTGTGTGTGTGTGTTTGGAATGTACGTATGTGCAGTTGTTCATGGATGGGTGTAGTGGGTGTTGGATCCCCTGGAGCTGGGGTTGCAGACTTTTGTGAACTATGCTGTATGGCTTCTGGAAACCCAACTTGGGTCCTCTGAGAAAACAGTACACACTAACTCATCTCCCTCTCTTAGACAGAGATTCACTGTAACCCAGTCTGGCCTCCAGATCCACTTACTATACTAGTATTAGTATTAGTATCAGCTTTGCTAGTATTAGTATCAGCTTTACTAGTATTAGTATTAGTATCAGATTTACTAGTATTAGTTTTAGTATCAGTTTTACTAGTATTAGTATTAGTATCAGCTTTACTAGTATTAGGAGTGCAGACATGTCCCATCCCTCTCAGTATTTAAAAGAAAAGAATTATATCATTTGTGGAAATGTATGAATCAGTGGGTGTAGCCATCAAGACCTTGACCCCTTTGCTCATAGTCTCATTTCTCCCACTCTTCAACTGGACTTTGGGAGTTTGCTCCAGTGCTCCAATGCGGGTCTCTGTCTATGTTTCCATCAGTTGCTGGATGAAGGTTCTATGGTGATATTTAAGATATTCATCAGTCTGACTACAGGGCAAGTCAAGATCAGGCCCCCTCTCCTCTATTGCTTAGGGTCTTAGTTGGGGTCACCCTTGTGGATTACTGGGAATTTCTCTAGAGCCAGGTTTCTTGCTAACCTTATAATGGCTCCCTCAATTAAGATATCTCTTTTGCTTTCATCTCTGTCCTTCCTCCTTCTCGATTTTCCCATTCCCTTAAGTTCTCCTTACCCCTCCTCTTCTCTGCCTCTCTTCCCCTTCCACCCCACTTCTCTCCCTACCTCAATATTCCCAATTTTGTCAGGTGATCTTGTCTGTTTCCACTTTCCAAGTGGAGCTATATATGTTTTTCTTAGGGTTCACCTTACTACTTAGCTTCTCTTGGAACCTAGGCTCAATATTCTTTGTTTATAGCTAGTATCCACTTATGAATGAGTACGTATCATATTCATCTTTTTTGGGTCTGAGTTACCTCACTCAGGATATTGTTTTCTAATTCCATCCATGAAAAATTCAAGATGTCATTGTTTTTTACTGCTGAGTAGTAATCCAATGTGTAAATGTGCCACATTTTCTTTATTCATTCTTCGATTGAGAAGCATCTTAATTGTTTCCAGGTTATGGCTATTACAAATAAAGCTGCTATAAACATAGATGAACAAATGCCTTTGTAGTATAATTGAAAATCTTTTGTATATATGCCCAAGAGTGGTATTGCTGGATCCTGAGGTAGGTTGATTCCCAATTTCCTGAGAAACTGTTGTACTGATTTCCAAAGTGGTTGCACAAGTTTGCATTCCCATCAGCAATGGATGAGTGTTCCCCTTACTCCACATCCTCTCCAGCACAAGCTTCATTGGTGTTTTTGATCCTAGCCATTCTGACAGGTGTAAGATGGTATCTCAGAGTTGTTTTGATTTGTATTTCCCTGATGGCTAAGGATGTTGAACATTTCCTTAAGTATCTTTTGATCATTTGAGAGTCTTCTGTTGAGAATTCTGTTTAGTTCAGTACCCCATTTTTTAATTGGGTTATTTAGAATTTTAATGTCTAATTTCTTGAGTTATTTATATATTTTGGAGATCAGTCCTTTGTCTGATATGGGGTTGGTGAAGATTTTTTACCCATTCAGTAGGCTGCCTTTTTGCCTTATTGACTGTGCTTTACAGAATCTTCTCAGTTTCAGGAGGTTCTATTTGTTTATTGTTTCTCTCAGTGTCTGTGCTACTGGGGTTATATTTAGGAGTGGTCTCCTGTGCCCATCCATTAAAGACTACTTCACGCTTTCTCTTCTATCAGGTTCAGTGTGGTCGGACTTATATGGAGGTCTTTGATCCATTTGGACTTGAGTTTTGTGCATGGGAATAGATTTGGATCTATTTTCATTCTTCTACTTGTTGACATCCAGTTATGCCAGAACCATTTGTTGAAAATGCTTTCTTTTTTCCATTGTATAATTTTAGCTTCTTTATGAAAAAATCAGGTGTTCAAAGATGTGTGGATTAATGTAGGAGTCTTTGATTCTATTCCATTGCTCAACTTCTCTGTTTTTATGCCAGTACCAAATTGTTTTCATTTCTGTAGCTCTGTAATAGAGCTTGATGTCTGGGATGGTGATGCCTCTGGAAGTTCCCTTATTGTACAAGGTTATTTTGGCTATCCTGGGTTTTTGTTTTTCCACATGAAGTTGATTATTGCTCCTTCAAGGCCTGTGAAGAATTGTGTTGGGATTTTTATGGGGATTGCATTGAATTAATGGATTGCTTTTTGGTAGGATTGCCATTTTTACTATGTTGATTCTACCTATCCAAGAGCATGGGAGATCTGGTATCTCTTCAATTTCTGGTATCTTCTTCAATTTCTTTCTTCAAAGACTTAAAATTCTTGTCATACAGGTCTTTCACTTCTTTGGTTAGTGTTATCCTGAGATATTTTGTGTTATTTTTGGTTATTCCTTGAACTTTATAGGTTTATTTAAATTTGCTCACCTGATCTTGATTTAATTTTAGTATATGGTATCTATCTAAAAAATTGTTCATTTCCTTTACGTTTTCCAGTTTTCTAGAGTAATGGTTTTTGTATTATGACCTAACGATTCTCTGAATTTCCCCAGTGTCTGTTGTTATGACCCCTTTTCATTTCTGATTTTGTTAATTTGAATGTTCTCTCTCTGCCTTTTGATTAGTTTGGATAAGGCTTTGTTTATCTTATTGATTTTCTCAAAGAACCAGCTCTTTGTTTCATTGATTCTTTGAATTGTTTTCTTTGTTTCTATTTTGTTGATTTCAGCCCTCAATTTGATTATTTCTTTTCTTCTATTCCTCCTGGGTGAATCTGCTTATTTTTGTTCTAGAGCTTTCAGGTGTGCTGTTAAGTCACTAATGTGTGCTTTCTCCATTTTCTTTATGTGGGCACTTAGTGCTATGAACTTTCCTCTTAGTACTGCTTTCATAGTGTCCCATAGGTTTGGGTATATTGTGCCTTCCTTTTCATTGAATTCTAGGAAGTCTTTAATTTCTTTCTGTATTTCTTCCTTGACCCAGGGGTGATTCAGCAGTTCACTGTTCAATTTCCATGAGTTTGTAGGCTTTTTGCGAGTAATGTTGTTAAATTCTAACTTTAATCCATGGTGATCTGATAAGACACAGGGGGTTACTCCAATATATTTTGAATCTGTTGAGGTTTGCTTTGTTACCTGTATGTGATCAGTTTTATGGAAGGTTCCATGAGGTACTGAGAAGAATTTCACAATTCACAATTCTTTTGTGTTTGGGTGGACTGTTCTATGGATGTCTGATAAGTCCAAACACAAGTCTTTTGTGTTTGGGTGGAATGTTTTATAGATGTCTGTTAAGTCCATTTGATTCATGACATCTGTTAGTTCTCTTATTTGTTTGTTAAGTTTCTATCTGGTTGACCTGTCTATTGGTGAGAGTGTTGAAGTTTCCTACTATTAGTGTGCAGGGTTTGATGTGTGGTTTAAGTTTTAGTAATGTTTCTTTTACATATTTGGTGCTCTTGTATTAGGGGCATAGATGTTTAGGATTGAGACTACATCTTGATGGATTGTTCCTCTTATGAGTGTAAGGTGTACTTCTCCATCTTTTCTGATTGATTTTAGATTAAAATCTATTTTGTTAGATATTAGGATAGCTACACCTACTTATTTCTTAGGTCCATTTGATTGGAATAACTTTTTCCAACCCTTTACTCTGAGGTAGTATCTGTCTTTGAGGTTGAGGTATGTTTCTTGTATACAGCAGAAGGCTGAATCCTGTTTTCATATCCATTCTCTTAGCCTGTGTCTTTTTATAGGTGAATTGAGTCCATTGATATTAAGAGATATTAATGACCAGTGGTTGTTAATTCTGGTTATTTTTCAGTAGTAGTGTTTGTGTGTTTCCCTTCTTTGGGTTTTGCTGGTGGGGGGTTGTCAGTTGCCTTTGTTTTTGTGGGTGCAGTTAGCTTACTTGTTTTGGGGTTTTCCCTCTAGTACTTTATGTAGGGCTAGGTTTGTGGATACATATTGTTTAAATCTGTTTTTGTCATGGAATATCTTTTTTTCTCCATTGATGGTGAATGAAAGTTTTGCTGGGTTTAGCAGTCTGGGCTTGCATCTGTGTTCTCTTAGTATCTGCAGCATATCTGCTCAGGACTTTCTGGCTTTCATGGTTTCCATTGAGAAGCTGGGTGTAATTCTGATAGGTCTACCTTTATATGTTATTTGACCATTTTCTTTGCAGCTCTTAATATTTCTTTATTCTGTATGTTTTGTATTTTAATTATTATATGGAGGGGGGACTTTTTGTTTTGGTCCAGTCTATTTGGTGTTCTGTAAGCTTCCTGTACCTTCATAGGGATATCTTTCTTTAGGTTGGGAAAGTTTTCTTCTATGATTTTGTTGAATATATTTTCTGTGCCTTTGAGCTGGTGTTCTCCCTCTTCTACTCCTGTTTTGGTCTTTTCATGGTATCCCAGATTTCCTGGATGTTTTATATTAAGAATTTGTTTGATTTACTGTTTTCTTTGACCAATGAGTCTATTTCCTCTATAGTATCTTCAACACCTGAGATTCTTTCTTCTATCTCTTGTATTCTGTTGGTTACAATTATCTCGGTAGTTCCTGTTCATTTATCCAGATTTTTCATATCCAGAATTCCCTTGGTTTGTGTTTTCTTTATTGCCTCTATTTCATTCTTCAAGTCTTGAAATGTTTGCTTCACCTGTTTGATTGTCTTTTCTTTTTTTGGGGAGGGGGAGGTTTCTTTGAGGGATTTATTAATTTCTTCCATTTTTTGTTTGTCTTTTCCTCCATTACCTTAAGGGAGTTTTTCATTTCCCCTTTAAAGGTCTCCATCATTTTCACAAAGTTATGTTTAAAATCACATTCTTCTGCTTCTTCTGGGTTAGGATAATCAAGTCTTCCTGCTTTATGACCACTGGGTTATGTTGTTACCATGTTGATTTTTAGGTTGTTGGATGAATTCTTGCATTGGCACCTATCCATCTCTTCCTTCAAATGAGGCCGGCAGTGTCTTTGAGCCTTGGTCCAATATTTGCAGTGGCTGACTGAGTGTTTTGGAATTTTATTAGTCTGCTTTGTATGGTCAATGTCTGTGTCTTAGGAAGCCTCTGAGGTCTCGCTAAACCTGCTCTTTTGGTCTTTTCTCCTAGTTTGCTCCCTTAGTCCTCTCTCTTGGTCCCCTCAATGTTGTAGCAAGTTCTTGGTCTGCTTAGTATTGTAGCAAGCTCTTAGTCCCCTCAGTACTGTAGCAAGCTCCTAAGTCCCCTCACTATTGGAGCAAGCTCCTAAGTCCCCTCACTATTGGAGCAAGCTATGTTTTAGAGTTTCACTCTTAAGTTCCTTCAGTATTGGAGTGAGTTGTGTTTCAGCAGCTTCTTTTATTAACCAATGGTAGTAAAGCATATTCACAGCATACAGAGGGAAATCCCACATCACTCTTCTCTATATTCTGCCTCTATGATTTTGCCTCTTTAAGTCATCTCAAAGAAGAGGAAATGTCATCTTGACCAACTTATTCCCTCAAGTTCTCCTCTTTCTTCCTCTTCTCCCTCGTCCTACCCTTCCATTGAGATGAGAGAATGACAGAGAGGGAGGGCAAGGAAAGAGATCTCTTGATAGAGGGAGCCATGATGGGGCTATCAAGAAACACAACACTAGAGAAATTCCCATAAACCCTCAAGGATGACCCTAGCCAAGACCCTAAGCAATAATGGAGAGGGTGCCTGAACTGGCCATGCCCTGTAGTCAGATTGATGGCTACCTTAATTGTCATCATAGAACCTTCATCTAGCAACTGATGGAAGCAGATGCATAGATCTACAGCAGAGCACTGGGATGAGTTCCCAAGGTCCAGTCAAAGAGATGGAGGAGTGGTAATATGAGCAAAGGGGTCATGATGGGAATACCCACTGGAATAGCTTACCTGAGCTAATGGGAGCTCACCAACTCTGGTCTGACAGCTGGGGGAGAGAGGAAAGAACCAGCATAGGACCAAACCAGGTCTTATGAATGTGGGTGTCAGTGGTATGGCTGGGGCAGACTCTGGGGTCACTGACAGTGAAAGCAGGATCTATCCCTACTGCTTATACCAGCTTTTTGTAACCCATTCTTTTGGGAAGGATACCTTGCTCAGTCTAGACACAGTGGGAGAGGGCCTTGGTCCTGCCTCAAAGCAATGTACTAGATTTTGGTGACTTCTTATGGGAAGCCTTACTCTCTCTGAGTAGTGGATGTGGTAGGGTGAGGGGAAAGGTGGAGGGAACAGGAGGAAGGGAGGGAATATGAACTGGGATTGGTATGTAAAATGAGGAAAGATAGTTTTTTAAAAAAATAAATAAATGGAGGGGATCTGTCAATATATGGTTCTTTTTATGTTTGGCATGTTTTACAGTTCAGTTGTTTATCAGAATTGAATTCTCTTTGTGATTGAATTATTACTCTGCATATGTTACTTCTAGGCTCTTATAAATAATACTTCTGTGGAAATTTTCATTATAGTTTCTATTTTAGTGATTTTTCACTTTGCTTCATGAATCTGGAAGCAGATCATAGTCTGTGTTTATGTTTTTAAATATTTGTCATTCTTCCTGTGGAGACAGTGCCACTTTACATATGCAGAAGAAACACACAGATGTTTCGATTTCTTTATATCCTCATTGACACCCGTCATGCTTTGGTACTGATAAAGGTAGTCTTAAAAGGTGTGAAGTGTGGTCTCCATGTTTTTCATTTCCCTCCTAAACAGTGACTCTGAAGAGCTGTCAAACACTTATTGACCATTGCATATGTTTTTTTTTTGAAGAAATGCTTTTACTCCAACTTGGTTGTTTGTTTTTAAAATTACAAAATAGTGTCAACTTTCATTAAATACTCTTTCTGTATCAATTGACAATTTGTTTCTTGATCATAAACGTTGTGTATCACATTGACTTATTTCTATTTTGATGTATGTTTATAATCTAGGCAACAAGTTTCACTCAATAGAATTTAACCATTTTCATATGTTGGTTATATTTTGCTACCATTTCAATCCTTCTTTTAACATAAGTACTGAATTAGCTTTCAATTCATGTGACATAAATAATTTATAAGGACAAAAGATATGTACTATCTTAAAATTTCAGAAACTTCAGTCTATGATCAGTTGGCTCTTTTGATTTCATACCTGTGGAAACATGGAATATCAGGGATTTATGATGTAGCAAAGTTGTTTCTCATGGTTTTGAGGAGGGAGAGAGAGAAGAGGAGGCAGAAAGGGGGTTGGGAGGAGGAGTGAAGAAGGGGAGTGAGGAGGAAGGAGAAAGAGCAGAAAAAGTTGAAGGATGAAGAGGTTGGAATCCCATTGATCCATTCAAGGTTATAAAGCATTTGACCTTATTTGATTCCAAAACATCCAATTTCTGATGGTCCTTTACCCCCACCTTGGTGGTTACCAGGTCTTTGACACATGGCCTCTGGGAGAACTTCAGATCCAAGCTGTAGAAAGTATTTGTAATAAGCATTGGTCCATTTTGTTTTCTTGTGGTATCATTAGTTATGCTGTTAGAGGACAAATTAGAAAGTGTAACAGCTTCAATTTTTAGGGAGAGTTTAAAGAGAAGTGCAGTTATTTTGTAAATAATTGGTGGGATTTACTAGCAAAGTCACCTGGTTCAGTTCAAGCCTAGTCTGGTCTACAGAGTTCTAAGCCAGCTTGGACTGCAGGGTGTGGCCCTGTTTCAACTTTCACTCAAAACAAGTAACTACCTGACTTCTTTCCACACACACACACACACACACACACACACACACACACACACACACACAGACACACACACACACACACTTTCTCTTTGTCTAGAGAATCCTGACTAACGTATCTGGTAGGAGAGGAAGTTATGTGTGAACAGTATAAAAGTCCCTAATTTGGCATCTGAGGACTCTGAGAAGAAGCAGAGTGGCCTTGAAAGCATTCTTTCATTTCAGATTAGGATGTTCTGAGGTAAATTCTGTGAGGATGGCTTTGATTTTGCCAAGAAAAGATGCCTGGAGGAAGAACAGGGGCAGTTTAGAGAATGCAAGATGAACTGCCTCTCAGTAGAGAGATGAGTTCAGTCATTAGGTAGATAAGATTGTTCTAGGCATTGAGCCAAAGCTTTATGGCAAGTATTATAATTTTCTGAGAACAAGAGGGAACCAAATTTCTGTATATCATAGAATTAACCTGATGTTATAGTAGACCAGGACTACAAACTCAGGCCAACTCAGGATGGTTGAGTTTGTGGTCGCAAGAGAGATATTTTGGAGCAAGACAAATAAAAGGAAGATTGCCAGGACAAGGAAAGAGTAAAGAGTAAAAATTTCAATAATTAAACTGTAGGAACTGTCATAAAAGCTGGCAGTGAGAGTCTGGAGAGAAGGATGGTTTGTGGTCACAGTAGGTGACTTACACCTTAACCATACAAGTTGCCTTAGCATGAACACCAGCATGAACCTATTAGACTTATAGACTGCGATGTGGCAATCAAAAACTGCCAATCTAGAGATATCCTCTCAACAGTCATATGTGTGGAAGGAATAATTGGGTCTACTTTTATATTATCATTCTATTATATAAAATTATGGAGGAGAGCTATAATGTGGCTAAGCGTGTCACTCCTAGAGTCATCTATCTGTGCAGCAGGATTTTATGAAATCATGGAGGCAGTTTATAGAATTTTGGCCAACCTACGTAGATCTTGTCTGCAGCATCTGAAAGACTACAGTTTAGCACTGTAGACAAACTTACTTCAGCTTTAGTGTACATGCATACATGAATGAAAAAGAGAGCAATGATCTAAGGAAGGCTGTGTGAGTTTAGAAAAACGTGAAAAAAGCATGTAAATAAATGTCAGTAAGCACATACTAAATAGTAATAGAGCAGCCCTTTCCCAGAACTTTCTCAGAATAAACCAATTTAAATACAGCACTGCCATGTTTATTATATATAGGAAAGCATGAGAGCAAGGCAGAAGACCATACCAAGATTCAGTATACAGTGACCAGATTGAGTTCTATAAACCCAACAAGAACAAACATGTCTTATAAATTGAATATAAATGTTTGTCACAGAAGGCATGAAATCATGCCCAAGAACAATTCAGGGAACAAGATGCACCTAAGGTGAAAGGCCCTCTGCCTTTTTTCCTGGAGTCTCTCTTCCAGATCCCTAATGCATTGTTCACCATGGGCCATTCTTCTGACCATGTTTTGACATCAGTTTCTGCCTTCTCTAGTACATTGGGTGTGTGTGCCTATTAACCACACGCAATGAGTGCTGTGAAGGAGCAAGTGCCTAGTTTCTATGTAATCTGTTAAGCATGTCCTTAGAGCAGTGACTCTCAGTCTCACAGGGGTCTCCTTGGACCATGGGAAAAGCCATATTTCTGTTGGTCTTAGTAACTCAGACACCGCTCTTCTATCCATCTCCAGGCTGGTCTACCCATATGCAGATATGCCCACATAGGAGTACCCAGTTTGATGACATCATTGCGCCAACCCTATTACATATAGCCCAATGTTCTTATGTGGAACAGTCAGTCAGCCATATGTAGAGAGCAGCTACTATGTCAAAAGTAGCAATATTGGGGTAAAAATGAGACTTCATGAATTATAATTATTGGGTAAATATAAAATCATCAACTACTGCATATATGTGTTTATAAATTCATCTATCTATCTATCTATCTATCTATCGATCTATCTACCTACCTATCTACCTACCTACCTATCTATCTATCTATCTATCTATCTATCTATCTATCTATCTATCTATCTATCTATCTATCTATATATCATGGGAACTTAACTTGGATGCTGATCAGTCTTTTTATATTCTGCTGTGGTTAATGTGAATACTGTTCCCTGTGATAGTAACAGATATGCAAAAAACAAAAAACAAAACAACAACATAGAGATTGGTAAATCATAGGGGACTTTAATGACTGTATTGACTGAACTATGCCATGTGTCACCTTTTGTATTATTAAAACTATTGAGCCGGGCGGTGGTGGCTCACGCCTTTAATCCCAGCACTTGGGAGGCAGAGGCAGGCAGATCTCTGTGAGTTCGAGACCAGCCTGGTCTACAGAGCTAGTTCTAGGACAGAATATATGACATGTTTAGAGAAACCCTGTCTCGAAAAACCAAACCAAACCAAACAAAAAAAAAACTATTGTTATATATTATTTTCATTGGAGAACTATCCCATGACAATGGATTGTGTAGAGAAGAACATTAAGGAAAGAAAGTGTAGTGAGGATTTTTTATAGTATGGCTTTATCTCCACAGCAGGAATTGAGTGTATTACTTGTTGTGAAGTTCTATCAGCCTAATCTGTGAAGCCGAACACACTAAAATACCATTTTGATAACAGCATTCGAGCTTTGCTTGCAAAGATAAGCTTTGCTGACAAAGAAACCAACTACTTTAAAACCAAAGCTGATGGACTCAAGAAAGCCAAATTTGACACTGGTAGCAAGTACTACCAACAAGACATAGCATCCATTTGAAGCCTCATTTTTGGAAGCACTCAGAATCACCCAGGCTATGAAACCTCACACCATTGCTGAGGATTTGCTGTTGCCAGCGGCCAAAGACATTGTTCAAATTATAATCAGATACAGACTTGTTATACACTTGGGTGTAGAAGAATATATGACATGTCTGCTGATATTCTTGATCAGGTGATCCAGGGAATGCAATCTGTTCCACTACAATATTTAGTATGTACCTTGATGGATCTACAGATGTTGCAAACTCCTCAGTTACTAGTTTATGTGAGGTATATTAATAATGGCAACTTTAAAGATGAGTTTCTCTTTTGCAAACTTCTTGAAATAACAATTACTATATGTGGTATACTTGATACAGTTGGTTCATTTTTAAAAGAACATGAGATCTCTTGGGAAAAGTTTGTGTTTACACAGATGGTGCTCTAACTATGCTAGGATGATGATCTGGATTTCAACTTTTGGTACTGAATGAGTCACCAAAAATCATCAGAACTCACTGTATGATTCATCGGCAAATGCCACAGGAGTTACACGATGTCATGGAAAGCATGAATTCTGTCAATTTTTTAAAGGTGAGCACTTTAAACAGTTCACTGTTTTCTCAACTGTGCTACCAGTTGGATACATGAACAAAGCTCTGCTATTTCACACAGAAGAGAGATGACTGTAAAGAGAAAAAGTTTTAAAACATGTTTTTGGGTTTAGTGATGAACTAAAAAAATTTTTAAATGAGAAAGCAAGACTGCAGTTGGAAGCACTTTCCAACGATGAAAGTGAGTTGCAGACCAGCTTCCTTGGTTGTATGTTTGTCACCTTGAATGAGTTACATTTATTACTGCGAGGACAAAATGCAACATGCCTCAATTTGTCTGAAGGATCTAATCATTCCTAACTTCCGCTTAGGAATAAACAAAAACAAATTGGATGATAATAGATCTCATGTTTCCTAGTTTACTTGCTTTTTTTGAGGAAGATGTCATTGAACCAGCCAAAAGGATCATGTGATAGTTTCTGTGAAAGAACACTTACACATACTTGCAGATGAAATTTCATCGTATCTTCCAAATCATCCTGACACCCCATTTGCCCTTGCCAATGTTATGCCCAAATCCATGAAGTCCCCACAAAAGCCAACAAGGAGACCGAGTGCCGTATGTAAAAGCAAAGAGCTCAGTCTCTCTGCATGTCCAGCGTATTGGAATAACCAGAGAGCCCTGAGCTCAATTAGAATAGGGTTTTATAGTAGTAAAGGTGGGGGTGAGGGATCTCTGAGGTTCAGGACCCCTGATTAGCTGACATTTGTCTAGAACTTCAGCCTTTCTGTATTTGGTGTCTCACTTAGCCTCTATCTTCTCCTCAGCTGGGGCTCCCTAGCATATAGTGACCATTAATTTGTCTTCTCCATTTGGGGGCATCACATTTTTATATTTTCACCTCAGTCAGAATGTTCAGTTTTTGTCTTTCAATTCCTAATTTCAGAAACTTTAACAAATTTATTTACAGTGTCTAGCAATAAAGCTAGGTATAGTTGACAAAGACAATTGCACATACTTAACATGATGATTGGATGAAGATACATTGTACAGTGGCTACAATTATATTAGCTAAGCCATCTGTCACTTCACAGTGTGTGTGTGTGTGTGTGTGTGTGTGTGTGTGCATGCATGTGTGTGGTGAGAACACTGTATGTGTGTGTGAGCATGTCTGTGTGAGAATATTGGAGAGCTGCTTTCTTAACCACTACATAAGCACTGGAAAGGACCAACAAGATGGCTGTACCTTAAAAGTGCTTCCTGGGCAAACCTAGCAAAATGAATTTGATCCCCAGATTCCACAGTGGAAGGAAAGAACCAACTTGTGAAAGTTATCCTCTAACTTTCATGTTCTTGCCATGACATGTGTGTGCCAGTGCTTCACACACACACACACACACACACACACACACACACACACACACACACACACACAACATATAATAGGTAAAATGTAAGTGGAATACTAATAAATTGTCTAGAGTTTATGGGTACAATGTCTTTTTTATTGTTGTTTGTGAGACATGGTTTCTTTATGTAGTTCAGTCTGGTTTTGATTTCACAAATCCTCCTGCTTAAGTATCCTAAGTGCTAGGATTGCAGTATGTGCCATCATGCCTAGCTCCATGCGATGTTTGGGTATGTGTGTCTATTGTATAATGTTCAAATCAGGGTAAACATATTTATCTACTAAAACATTCTTTCTTTCGGATGGAAACATTCACATTCCTTTGTTCCGTCTTTAGCAAACACACAGCAGATTACCACAGTGCCTTACCATGCACCGCCTAACTAGAAGTTTGTGCCCACTGCCCACCTGCTCTGCGGTCTCTCCTTTCTCCCTCCCTCAGCCTTGCTAATCATATTACTGCTTTCTGTTTCTGTGAGTTTGAGTTTTTATATTCCATATGTAAAGGGCATCATTAACTTTTGTCTTTCTTTGCCTTGCTTATTTTATTCGGCATAGGGGTCTGTTATGTTGCTGAAAATGATAGAGTTCTTTTCTTTTGAAACAGCGAGTTGTGTGTAGATGACTGTGACTTCCATGCATCCCCTTTAACTCATTTATCCATTGATAGACATGTATGTTGATTCATGTCCTGACTGTTGTAACACTTTACTGAATATGGAACTGTGACATTTTTGACACATTCACTTCTAGCCCATTAAGATACATATTCCAAGAAGTGAGATTTTGGATCATGTGGAATTTATTCTTTTAGCATTTTGAAGACTATCCATATTGCTTTCTGTCATTGCCACTCTAACTTATAACCCATCAGTAGTGCTCACCTGCTCCCTTGCTCCACCCTCCTGTTAGCAACATCCTACAGTAAACTAGCTGATCTTCTCAACTGGTAGAAAGTCAGGAAGATTGAAACTAATTTTAAATATACATTTATAGGTCATTGATTAGTGACAGTGGATAAATCTAAGGGGATTTTCTGTAAAGTGGCTTCAGCTGGCGCTTTTCAGCTGCTGTGGCTCCCTTGTTTGCCAGACCACTAAGGATGTGAGTCCTGTAGGTCATCAGGCCCCTCCCCAGTGCGGCCATTCGAGTAACAGACACAGACTCCCGCTTTACAGTACCGGTTTATGTATTATTTGAGTACAGATAATTGTTGGTTCAAATTCTTATTAACTTATGCAAAAATCCCTTATGTGGAAGTTAAATAGTTTCCCTTTCAAGTGAAATTTAAGATTCAAGGATTCAAATCGTCGGTGTCTGTTGTCAGCAGTCCGTGGTGACCCACCATTGCCAGTACTCCACATCTGGGGAGAATCTGCATCCACATGCCCAGCCTCCTTTTTTTTCTCTTCCCTTTAAAGTTTCCTGAGCCTGGATGCTGAGTGACCCTTCCATGTGATTCCTTACTCCCACTTGTTCTCTGAAAGGGGACCTGAAGGTCCTGACAGAGGTCACTTGTGGCGAACTGGGTGTATGGTCCTTTAGAATTCTTTGGAAAGGAAGGTCTCCCAGAAGGGGGTTGTTTCTCAGGCAGACAGGCCAGGCAAGCTGGTAGGAACCAGGAGCTTTAGGAGTCATTGTCCAGTCTAGTGAAGACCATTGGGAATGGCTGGCCTGGAACGTGACTGGATAATTTTTGGCGGGACTCAGAGCATGATTAGGCAGAGTTTAGATGCGCTGTGTTGTATGGCAGCTACTGCTCAACACTCTGAGCCTGGGGTAGAATTTCCCAGTCATTTGGAATACTGTTTTGGTCAAATCCTACCAGTGCTGCAAGGAGTCTTTACAGTCCAGAGAATCTTCAAACCATGCCTTCCAGTGTTCTCTTCAGAGATGTGGAATGAGCTCAGTTTCTGTTTATTTGGAGGGTCTGTCAATATCACATGAGGAAACTGGAAATGTGTCTTGCCTAGTCCCTAGAAACGAATTTAGGATCTTTCTTCTGTAGGAAGGGCAAGGCACGGTCAGGCTGTTTTGCTGAGCTGGTAGCTGAGTGCTGAGCACTTCCTACTAAGTGTTCTGGCGGCAACACTGAGAACTTGCTGAGACCGACCTGCTAGATGTTGACACATCAGGTTCTCCACAGCAGGGCTGTGGTCATAGTTTCTCCTCCTCATAGTGGCTTGAGGACACCCGTGGCAGTCATATTCTGAACTTTATATGGCCATGGTGATGAGGAGTGAGTTCAGGGATCTGAATAGGAGGTATTGCGGAGGACATAGGTCAGCTGCCAGATTGCCTGATGGATAGCACACTAGTCTGAATACAGTCTAGAACAGTCTCTTTCTGTCTATGTGAATGGACAGTAACTCGGCTGGATGACCCAGATAGTACAGTTCAGCCACATTCATACAGTTCTGCTGTTCGCTCTTCTGGTGTTAGCAAGGTCTTCTGCTGTTTTTCTTGCCTGTAGCTTTGATCTGTCTGTCTTACTACCTGGCTTATTAGCCCTGAGTTGTGAGGATTCTAGATCTTTTGTGAGTCCTGTTTTTTTTGGGGGGGGGTGGTGGTCAGAAAGTATAGGACCATGTTCCCATGCCAGTACTTGACAGGATAAATCCTACTTCTTTCAGTGTGGTCAAAGGCTTCAGTCTTTGCATTTCACTTTGGACATTTATTCTGGTGGCGGAGCCATGTGTTCAATCAGTGTCCCTGCTTTTTCAGTACAGTATGAGCTTTAATGGGTTGCTGGTATGATGGCCTGCCTCCTGCCTCCTGCCTCCTGCCTCCTGCCTCCTGCCTCCT
>PVIU01030810.1:0-17136 GCA_004026605.1 Ondatra zibethicus | reverse complement strand
CATCCAGTTTCCCCATCACTTGTTGAATATTCTTTGTTTTCTTCAGCATATGTTTTTGTATTAGATTTAGATGTATAAATTACATAATTTTATGTGTTGATCTTCAATTTTGTTTCATTGGTCTGTGTGTATGTTATTGTACTGGTACCACAATACCATGCTGGGATTTTTGTTTTATTTTAAGTATTCCTCTGAAATAAATTTTAGGATTTTTAATGGAAATAGGTCCGTAATTGTTCTTGTTTCCTTAGGATTTTCTTTTTCTAGCTCATGTGTGTACATGTGTATGTGTGTTTCTGTGTGAATTTGAGATATTTTTTTCTGTGAAAAATGAGATATAGATTGTGATTGGGGTTGTATTGAATCTGTGAATATGTTTTAGTAAGATGATCCTTTCCAGAGTATTAATTCTAGTAACTATTAGCATGGTAGGTCTTTCCACTTTCTAATGTCTTTTTCTATCTTCTTCAGAGATTTAACATTTCCATTTTAGAGGTATGCTATCTCTGTGATAGGTTTGTTCCAATCTACCTTACTTGAGTATATTGTGTTTGGGAGTATGTTGATAATCTTCTCTGTATCTTTGTTGTTAATGTACAGAAAAATATATTAATTTGTTCAAGTTACTGTTTAATTTTTTAAAAACCATTTTCCAAGTTTTATTGCAAATTTTTGTGATCATATATATATATATATATATATATATATTTCTTATTTTCCTTCCCAGTTATTTTCCTTCACTTGATTCATTGCTAAAACCAGTGCTTTAAGCACGATTTTGAAAAAGGAGTGCAGATACTGGACATCCTTGTCTCTTTCCTGATTTCAGGGTAATTTCTTCAGTATTTTCTCTATATTGGATTATGCTAGTTGTATGTGCACTTTAAAAAATCAATTTGGCAAGAATTAATAGGACAAAAAAGAAAAAATCTAATTATTTAAAGTTTTATCAATTAAAGACATATTTGAAAATCCTCCTTCATGAGTTCTAATTTTCATGGTACCAGTAGGTACCTTTTAGGCATCCAAAGTAGAGTAGCAGCCAACTGCCCTACTCAAGTATGATGGCTGTGAACAACAATTGCCCATTTGATGCAATAATTCTAAGGTGCTGTAGTGTCACTTATACCTTGGTGGTAACCATCAGCTCTCCAGTTGGACTTGAGATCTGCTCAACAAGTAGTAAGCCTATGTTATACTGGAAATTTAGCCAATTATCCAGGACTAATAAAGACATGAATCTTAGAGGAGAATCAGCAGCCACCACTTAATTTAAACAACGTAATTCCTAATTATAGCATGCTAAATATCTGTCCTTATACCCACAGATAAGGGTAATCCTCATGCTTCAACAAGGAAACTTCATTTTGCAAAAGATAAATTACAGAACTCTAAAACTGACCAGAATGTAAAATTAAGGATTCTAGTTTCAACTGATATATTCATCAACTCCTGTACGTAAAGACCAGGTTTTAGTTTGAAGAGGGGACAGAAATACTTTAAAAGCCAGAGGATCAGGATTTGGTGTGCTTATGTCTCCTATAAATATCAAGAGCTACGCACATAAATTCTTACTAATATGACTGCCTAAACACAAGCAAAACAAATACAACAGCAATACTTACAGTAAAGAGGACATGGAAAAGTGCAAGAGGCATCAACCATACTGAGAGAACTATGTGTAACTGATAAATGCTCAGAGTTTGATAAATAGCTTTCTTCAGGAAAGAACATACCAATTGTTATACAATACCAAATGGTCAGCCTTTAAAAATATATACATCTTACATTTTAAAGACGTATTGGGTTGTATTTACATATTTAGGAATATACATGGAAACGAAACTACAATACATATGCACAAAATGGTAGACCTACAGGAAAAGCTTATTTTAGTTGGAAACTTAGTCATATAAGAATCGACTAGAAAAAGACACAGAGTAGGAAATGATAGAAGAATAAGGAAAAATATTGTTTAACTAAATGAATTAAATTTTGGATTCAATGGATTGGATATAATGGTTTTGCATATGAATTTTTTGTTAAGTACATTTCTAATGAATATACATATATTCATACTACAGCAATTAATGAACAAAGAGGCCAGGAATTTGAAAGAAAATAAAGAATAAATAATACGATTATATTATAATCTCAAAAATAAAGCATTTAAAACAGTCTTTGGATGTGTGACTATTAAATAAAATATTTTAATTGAAAACATAAAGATAAAAATGAAGACTATATAAGCTTCATGTATAAATGAAGTACACACAACATTAAGAATTCATTTTTCATATGCAAAGAAAGAGAGCTCTGGAGTGTCACAAAATGGTAAAAATACAGGAAGAACGTATTTTAGTTGGAAATCTAGTCATTTAAAATTTGACTGGAAAAAAAACAGAATAGAAAATGATAGAATAATAATGAAAAAATATTTTATCTTACTAGTGAGTTAAATTTTGAATTTAATGGATTATAGTTAATGGTATTACCTATGAATTTTGTATCAGGTACATAGCTAGTGAATATTTGCCTCAAGTTTGGGACTTGTATTCATTTGCTCACTATTTTGTTTATTTATTTATTTAGGTGTTTCAAGACAGGGATCCTCTGTGTTGCTTTGGAGCCTATCCTGGAACTAGCTCTTGTAGACCAGACTGGCCCTGAACTCACAGAGATCCGCCTATCTCTGTCTCCCAAGTGCTGGGATTAAAGGCATGTGCCGCCATCACCTGGCTCATTTGCTCATTATTTTAATAACTTTGGTGGATATTTAAGATTTTTGAATTTTAACAAAGTCACAATGATCTGACTATTTTATTGTTATTGTCATTGGTCCGAGGTCCAACATGAAAAGTTCTCACTGAGTAAGGATTAGGAACTATTTAGATGGGAAGGGAATTGCTCCAGATAATTTGATGCACTCATCCTCTGTGTTGTCTTGGTCCTGCAGTATCTAGGAGTCTAATTGGAGGTGGTTTTGTAATTCTAAGGCATCCCTGCCCTTCAATATGAGATCATAATGTGATGCAAAATATACTTTGCCCTTTAAATGATCATATCGGATTCAAAACAACAGTTTTATTATCTTGAATTATCCTTGCTAGATGAAATTTACAACTGAATTTCATTATTCTTCAGTAATCTGTGATAGGTATGAGAACTCATGCACACAAAAAGCCCCCTTGAAGTAAGACAAATATTTTATTTCCTATCTCTTCAAAATAATGAGGATTTTGTAAGACTGAGAATGTTTACATTTCCCTTCACAGCAATGAGATATGTGAGTCAGAGCAATATATAAAATTTAAGTTTTCTCTACATTTTATTAGCTCCTAAACAACAGAGTGCTTTTTGTGGTAGAATCCTTAGAACAGTTTAAGGAACCAGAAGCCCCCATTCTTAGATGCTAATGTGGATTCACTTGTGTCTTTAGTCCATTTATTCTGATTTTGGAAAGACATTTGCTGAGCTTATTTGTAAATTATTGTTCATTATGCAAACTCATATCATAACTATATTTATAGAATTTAAAATTATTCTAACAACAAAGAAATTATAATATGTTTTCCAAGAAACATGAAAAAGAACATATAACTTCTTAAACACATCTAACAATATTTTAACAAGAGAAGTAAAATTTGAAAGCAAGAGCTATAGCTCAGGAAGAAAGTGCTTGCTTAGAATATATAAGGCTTTGAGTTTAATCCCTAGAATTTCAGACATTTATAAACTAAGCATAGTGAGCAGGACTTTAATAAAAAACATGTGGTATGTTGAGGCAAAGGACTGTTTTGAATTCAACGTCAGCTTAAGCACAAAGTGACTATCATAACAGTTATCAAGACAGTTTCTCAAACAAATGAGCAAACCACAGAGGTTCACTGATAATAGTCTACTACTATTTAAAAATCAAAAACTTATTCTTTAACAGATTTTAAGTCATAGAATTCAATTTATAATTAAACTTTTTCCCACATTTACTGAGGTGATAAAGTCAGTATTGCAACAAATTCTTCATGGATTTGAATAATTTTGTTATTTGGATAAGAAAATATATTAATTTTTAGAGGACAGAAGAAAACCAAAATTCAACCTCATTTATTTAGATATAAAGTTTCTTGGCAGCTTGAATAATATAAAGTAGTTTCATTCAAAATATAACATGGGAATTTTATTTCTTTTGATATTAAAATACAAAGAAACAATCTTAGCTTCACTAATAAGAACTGAGAGAAAATGTCTAGTAAGAGTGGCATAGCAACATGATACAGGCAGAAGGAAAAAATCTTGCCATTGAAAATACAGAAATATTTCTTTACCCTGTACTTGGATTTTCTGTCATTAAATATTTTCACATAATTGACCCACATTGATCATGGGTTCAAAGTTTGGAAATGAGAAAAAATACAGTTAACAAATAAGCAATAGAAATGAAAATAATCATATCACTTACCCAATACATTTATAAATAAGCTATGGCGAGCTATCAGAGGGCTCATGATCTTTAAATACAGAAAAATCAATATTCTATAACAGCTTAATATCTGCTGTAGTAGGATGACAGGGAACTAAAGACAAAAAAAAACTATATACAGAGCATCAGCAGAGGCCACGGGCATTTTTGTAGGAAAGGTAAGTGTTTCAATTCATTCAGAATTGAGTTGGACTCAGTCAGAGGCAACAGAGTATTAAACGAAAGAAGATAAAGGACAATATGTAGAAATGCTTGCTATGTTCTCAAAGCAATATTTTTACATATTGTGACAAGAGGAACACAATATGTGAATGCCTCAGCTGTAAGTTTTCATGTGATATTAAGCACGTTTAATTTTACCCTGGACTCAAGGATAGTCATTTAATCCTACAAGGAGCCACATTGGTAGGATCATTGATAGAAAGTATGTAATCAGGAGAAAGGAGATGTGCAGATATCTGTGTATAGCTGAATAGACAATGAAAATTTTAACTGAGTGCAATTGGAAATAGAGAAAAGGAAGACAAAATTGGGAAGCAAATTTGTACCTATACATAGAGAATTGCCTTTAATATTTAAACATTTGCCTATAAGAACCATCATATATAAAATTGAAGTAATATATTATTTCCCTCAAATTTTCATCCATATAAAAATAACATTTCCAAATCAAATAACAGAAAGTTCTCACAAATTATGCTGTCACCACTATATCTAGTTATAGAATTAAGCTCATAAATGATTTAGATTATTTCATTATGATCTAGGTTCATATGTTTCCCTGAAAGTTATAGACATATTGATTTTTAATGACATTGACTGGTAATGGAATCATGAAGACTCTTATGTAGATTCTCTGCTTTAGACCTACAATGACAACATTTTGTTGCGACCTCCTACATTCTTATATTTTCTGCCCATAAATGCTTCCACATAACTGATCCACATACATCATGTTAAAACTACCACAGATGAGGTAATAGAACCTAAAGTACTCCAGGGCCATATGAACATATGAATGGTGATTATATTGATAACCAGGGTTTCATTAATAGCTGCAGTTAAGTGCCAGAACCTATTGTAACTAGAAGATCCGCTATGGTCCTATGTGAGGAATGACCCTGAGCAGCCGTATGGCCATTGAAACAGAAATGGATAAAAGGAGTGTGATCCATAGTGTGCCAGGAACAGTACTCGTAAGTCCTGGATGGATTGTGGTCTTCTATAGACATTCTGGAGTTCTTTAGAACAATGAGGACTGACGAAGGGGAGTCAATATTACAGAAAAGAGGATGCCAAATCAATGAGGACTTTATGTAAAGAAATGAGTTGGAGAGGGGAACTTAGAGCTACTACAATTAAAAAAATCATCTCTTTGGGTCTTTTGGTTTTTATCTCTTTCAAAGACCCAACTGTGTCTACTTTTGTTTTGGTTATTTAAAACAATAAAATTTTTATTTGGCTCAGAATTATTAAATTCTGAGATTGGTCAATAAGAAACAATAGATCATATTTTGAAGAGAAAATTTCATATTCTTTTATCATAATTAAGTGGGGTCATGGTCATTCATATTTGGAAGTAAGGATATGAGTTAAACATCTTACTGAATTGGCTCATTAACTTATTTAATAACCAATTTTATAATGCTAAATCAGCCTTAAATATCTTAGAGATAAATATTTTTAATTAGCCTTCTTAACTATTTAATTTTGGCCTTGACTCATGATATTAAAAATGTTATTTGCCTGGTGAATGTATTTTGTATTGCCAGTGGTTGCTCATTACAGTCGAAGGGGGAAACAGTAAGTACAGATCTTCCACTTAAACCACTGCTACACATTTGCAAAAAAGATCTTCTAAAGATCTACTAGCTAGAGCAATAAGACAACTGCAGAAGATCAAGGCTATACAAATTGGAAAGGAAGAAGCCAAAGTATTGCTATTTTAAGATAATAGCATAGAAAACATAAGTGACCCAAAAATTTCCACTGGAGAACTCCTACACCTGATAGATACCCTCAGAAAAGTATCTGGATTAAGATTAAATCACAGAACCCAGCAGCCCTCCTATGTACAAATGACAAATGGACTGAGAAATAAATCAGGGAATAGTACCTTCCACAATAGCCTCAAATAACATAAAATATCTTGAGGTAACTCTAACTAAGTGAGTGAAATATATATATGAATAAGCTTCAATTCTCTGAAGAATGAAATTGAGGAAGATATAAGAAGGGGAAAGGTCTCCCATGCTTATGGACCCAAATATTAGCATAGTAAAAATGGCCACTCTATCAAAAGCAATCTACAGATTCAATACAATCCCTATCAAAATTCCAATATAATTCTTCACAGACCTTGAAAGAATATTTCTCAACTTCATATGGCAAAACAAAAATCCAGGTTAGCTAAAACAATCTTGAACAATAAAAGAGCTTCTGGAGGTTTTACAATTCCCTATTTCAAGTTATACTACAGAGCTGTAGTAATAAAAAACACATGGTGTTGACATAAAAACAGACACTTTATCAATGACATTAAACTGAATACCCAGAAATAAATCCACACACCTATGAACACTTTTTTTAAAAAAGAAGCCAGAATACACACTGGAAGAAAGACAGCATCTTCAACAAATGGTAACTGGTCACACTGTACCTGCATGTAGAAGAATGCAAATAGATCCACACTTATCACATTGCACTAAACTCAAGCCAAATGAATCAAAACTTCAATATAAAACCAAATACATTAACCTGACAGAAGAGAAAGTGGTGGTCAGCCTTGCATAATTGGCAAAGGAATTGAATTTCTGAACAGAACATTGAAATCACAGGCACTAAGATCAATATTAACAAATGGCACCTCATGAAACTGAAAAACTTCTGTAAGAGAAAGGACCCTGTCATTTGTACAAAGTGGCAGCCTAAAGAATGGGAAAATGTTTTACCAACTCCACATTCAATAAAGGACTAATACCAAAATATATTAAGAACTTAAGTATCTGGGTATCAAAAAACTAAATAATTTAACTGAAAGTGGGGTACAGATCTAAATAGATTATTCTCCATAGAGGAATCTCAAATTGTGTAGGAACCCTAAGAAAAATGTTCAGCATCCTTTGTCACCAAGGAAATTCAAATCAAAACATCTTCAAGATTCCATCTTACTGTAAGAATGATTAAGATTAATAATGCCAATGACAGCTAATGGTGGCAAAATTCAGAATAAAGTAAGCATTCTACTATTGCTGATGGGAGTGCATCCTGCCTCAAGAGCACTGGATTAACCATGCTTATTGCTGCTCTATTCATAATAGACAGAAATTAGAAACAACATAGATGTCCCTCAAGAGAACAATGGGTAAAAAAAAAAACTGTGGTACATTTACACAATAAGTATTACTCAAGTGTTAAAATATTATATCATGAAGTTTCTAGCAAATGTATAGAACTAGGCAAAATCTTCCAGATTTAGGCAGCTGAGAATCAGAAAGATACATAAGGTATGTATTCACTTATATGTGACTATTATCCATAAATAAATGATAACCAACTTAAAGTTCTTAGACCCAGAGAGGTTAGGTATAAAAAAAGACTATTGGGGAAACACGGAACTTCCTGGGAAGGGAAATAAAATTGATTTTATGGGTGGACTCGGGGTACAGTGGAAGAAAACTGGAGAGGGGGAGGTGAAATAGGTTTGAGAGAGAATGCAAGAATAGACAGCTAGAATTAAGGGGAATTTGAGGGATGGTATGGAGATCTAGTGCTGTGGAAAATCCCAAAAATGTTTAAGGTTTCCCTAATGAGGTCTCCTAATAATGGGGGGGTCAGAGTCCCAACTGACCATATCTTGTCATCAAATGAGTCTTTCAATAGCAGAACTTGGTTTCATTTAAATGTATTGTTGTCTAAGGGAGTTACATTACAATCCCCAAAGAACTCAGACTATTGCAAATATAACAGATTTCTCTCCACAAACGGACTGGGGCATAGGAATGGCCATTGCTGGAGAGGTACAGCTGGTGCCTACATGGAGCCTTCACCCCCTACATTCTAGTCTCTCTGGTTCAGGATGTTACTTTGCAGGGTACCAAAGGAGGAAGATAAACACAAAACCAACCACAAAAAACCATCCTACAACATGTCCTAACTACAAGATACGCTAGGACAATGATGGTACAACACTTATGGAAGTAACAAGCTGATGTCTGATTTGACTTGAGGCCTACTCCAAGAAATGGAACACATACTCAGCTCTGTGTGGGTAACCAAGAATCAGAGACTAGATAACCCAGAGACCTAGGGTAACCAATATTACTGATCTAGAAAAATGTGCTGCTATATTCATAGATCAGTGCCTTTTTCAGCCATCATCAGAGAGGCTTCCTTCTGAAGCATATGGGAACAGACCCAGAGCCAGATATTACCCACACAAAGAATGCAGAGATATGAATGGGATGGCTCCATCAAATCCCTCATCTCAGAGTTAAGAGAACACCATGGAAGAGGAGACATAAAGAGAGTAAGGGCCAGAGTGGATGGAAGACACTAGGAGAACAAGGCCCTCTGAACCAACTGAGCACAGAGACTATAGCAGCAAGAACAAAGCCTGCATTGATCTGTATCAGGTCTTCTGCATATACACTATAACTTTCTGCTCAACATTTTTATGGGATTCCTTTTATCTATTATTGAGGTTACTTTCCTTTTGTTTGGTTGCCTTGTCCAGTCTTGATGTGATAGTTTTAGATTTATTATATTTTACTTTGTCATATTTGGTTGTTATCTCCTAGAAATCTGTTCTCTTGTAAAGAGAGACACAAAAAGAGTGGATCTCAAGAGGAAGGGATATAAGGAGAGACTGAGAGGAATATAGGGAGGGGAAATTGTAATCCATATATTGTATGACAAAATAATCTAATTTCAATAAATTAAAAAGTAAAAAAATATTGCTTTCTTTGCCTTCAAATCATTATTTTTTCCCAGAACAGAGGATATTGAGAACTGAACTCCTTCTTGAAGTTCACCTTCACAGCCTATCATTTCATCTTGCTCAATTATTTTTTTGGTAGTAATTAGGAATTTGTAGATTTTTCCCCTTAAAAATACAATAAACTTTCTTTCTTAATCATTAAGTCTTGGACACATTTTTCTAATAATTTGGTCCATATTATGTACCTGTTTAATACATATGTTTTCACTTTATCTTTGAAGGAGTAGTGTTAATCTTTATTCTGTTTCCAAATATAGTTTAAGTACTGCAAGTAATCACTAATCCAAACATTCAAGCACTAACTCATTGATTCTTTATATTCAAATAGTCAAGACCCTTGGGCAGCAAAGGAGAATAATGCACATCCTGTTCACTGTGATAAGAGAACAGCTATTAACTGGATATGTCTGTTTCTACCACAAATGCAGTAGGACACCATCCCCTTTACAATCAGCTCCAACTTTGTTTTTGTTTTTTTGTTTTGTTTTGTTTTTGTTTTTGTTTTTTGCTTTTTAGAGACACGGTTTCTCTGTGTTGCTTTGGGGTCTATCCTGGAACTCTCTCTGTAGTCCAGGCTGGCCTTGAACACACAGAATTCCAACAGCTTAGCTTCTACCTCTCGAGTGTTGGTATTAAAGGCATGCACCACAGTCTGGCCCATAGTCTTCAGCATCTTAAAACTCATGGACATGTTACTTAAACTGTATGTGGGATTTGA
This sequence comes from Ondatra zibethicus, assembly GCA_004026605.1. NCBI lineage: Eukaryota > Metazoa > Chordata > Mammalia > Rodentia > Cricetidae > Ondatra > Ondatra zibethicus. The sequence goes on along the minus strand of PVIU01030810.1, from coordinate 6,939 downwards.
ATGTTTCCACAAGCCTTTTTTAACTTTTCTACAACAATCCAAATCAGAAATTATGTTCAACTACAACTTTGTTCTGAGTTTTTGATGTCAGATGTAACTTCGTGTTCTCTTTTCTTCAGGAGCTGCTGCTGTAAGGTAATGAAAGAATGCTTCACTCTCTTCTGGTATCTGCTTCCTACGGTAGGTCCAAAGTTTTCAGAAATCAAATCACATTAGCATTAAAAACAACAATAGCTCAACCTCCTAGTGCGCATCTCTGAGATAACCATGATTTATCTAGTATTTCAAAAATAGTCTGTGGAGGATGATTCACAAATTCCACTGTAGTTAGGCATATAGGAAGCACAGGAAGTTAAAACTTGAGGCAACTAGATGTTTTTTAGACATTTGTTAGTAATCCCACTATCTTTGACAAACCTCCGCATTGGCTATAGAAGGCTTATATGTCCTTCCTAGATGCCAGTATTCATTTGGGTAAAAGAATTGTTACTAATCTCTTGAAAATCATTGAAATCAATCCAACCTGGGCTCAATGAAAGCCATCTTCCTTCATTGTCCGCTGAAAACAGTTTAGATACTGGCTTCCTATAACTTACAAAGAAATGCAAATGGTAGACGAGTAATTTTCTTGGAGATTATACTTTTTTTAAGTGTCATCTCTATGCAGTCTTGGACTGAAGGACAACTTTTTCTGATGTTTCACAGGCTACTTAACAATTTAGAGATTTAGCAGTTACAGTTTCCTTTTTTAAAAAAGATTTATTTATTTATTATGTATACAGTATTCTCGGTGTTCTGCCTGCAGGCCAGAAGAGGGCACCAGATCTCATTACAGATGGTTGTGAGCCACCATGTGGTTGCTGGAAATTGAACTTGGGACCTTTGGAAGAGCAGGCAGTGCTCTTAACTGCTGAGCCATCTCTCCAGCCCCCAGTTACAGTTTCTTAAATGAGCAGGGAGCCATAAGTTTGAAATCCCAGTGAGGGTTTGAAAACATCTCAATTTGCTTCTGGTTTCTCTAAACCATTTTTTAATATTTTCTTTTTATTTAAACAAAAATGCGGCACATAAACTAATTTGACATCATACTTTCAGAATATTAGTTTGCAACTTAAAAAGGACGTATGGAGAAGAGAAATCAATTAAGTCCTATCATTTACATGGAAGTGATATAAAACCATGATGCTTGTTCTATTTGAAGGCAAACATGAGGTCTTTGGTATCATCAGTGTGAAATGGTTTTCATGAAACTGATCTCATGGATAAATTCTTATGTCAGCAATAGTTGGTAAGAATGTCTGAAATCAGCTAGGAGATGGAAACTAGGTAAAGTAATTAATATTGCAAATTCAAATCCTCTTGATACAGATGTAGAGAGCATTCAGTTGTACATTTGTCCACTGAGACAATGGAATGAAAGAAACACATTTCTGCTGACAATTACACATACACAATAAATGTTGGCACTCATCAGCTAATACATAGGCCCTGAATATCGCCCCCATGAGTAATTTGACTTAATAGATAATAAATCCTAGAAATATATATTTAAATAAATCTGAATTATAAATTCAACTATCATTATTATTTATAAATATCTTCAAGATAAAGACTATTTTAAAACCAAATCAATTTTCTTTCTTTTTGTTTCTGAGACAGGGTTTCGTCTTAGCTTTGAAGCCTGTCCTGGAACTAGCTCTTGTAGACCAGGTTGGCCTCAAACTCACAGAGATCTGCCTGCCACTGTCTCCCAAGTGCTGAGATTAAAGGCACAGACCGCCACCGCCCAGTTTCCAAATCAATTTTTTCAATTCAGCTGCCAAATAATCAAGTACACACAGTGGAATAGATACCTTCTTTCTCTAAGAAATTATGTATACTTTTGTTTTGGAAGTAAAATGTCTATAAATCTGAAAGAGTAAACTTTCTTTCACATTTTAATTTATTATTATTATTATTATTATTTTGGTTTTTCGAGACAAGGTTTTGCTGTGTAGCTTTGATGCCTGACCTGAAACTAGCTCTTATAGACCAGGCTAGCCTTGAACTCACAGACATCCTCCTGCCTCTGCCTCCTGAGTGCTGGGATTAAAGGTGTGCACCACTACTGCCTATTTTATTTTATTTTTTATTTAAATTTTTATACAATATAGTTTGATCATGTTTCCCTCTTCAGCAACTCCTCCCAGGTCCTCCCCCACCTCCCTACCCACCCAACTACATGTTTCCTCTCTATCTCTGGTGATGCAGTTGTCTGAAGAAAAAAAAAAGAACAAACCAAACCAAACAAAAATGAAAATCAAAACAAGCAAAAGAAGCCACAAAGGCAAAACAAAACGATTTCTTCCAAACACAAAACGATCCACACACATATTAACTCACAGAGACTGTGACAGTGCAGAGCCTTAAGTGAGTGGGGCTCCCAGCACTGTGAAGGGAAAGTTGATAGGTAATCCCACCCGTTAGCAGTAGCATTGCACCTGAAACTTCCAGCAAAGAGAAAATCAGCTTTCTCCACTGGAATGTCACTGGTTATACCAACCACTTTTCAGTGCAGGCCCCATGCTCCTGAATAATTGTCCCAAACAAAAGGAACTCCATGTTTGTGTATGTATGTGTGTGTGAAGGGGAAGGTTGCTTTTAGTTTCAGTTTGATTTGTTTGGGTATGAAATAGTTAACTTTTAATTGCAAATTCTATGATTATGATTAATAATGAGACTACATATTCTGATTACCTAATGTGAATGTTTAATGCAAATATTTTATGTAATATCTGCCTCACAGATGTTGCATTTGTACTGAGTCATTGCTAGTAAGTTAATTAAAATATTATAGCTTTATGTTAATATAATAAAATTTAATTTTTCAGTTTAAACAATAAGTAAATATTATATTATAAACCATACTATAAAATAATATCCATGAACGCATAGTAATGTGAATAAATGTTTGAATAAAAATAAATAATGGAGGTGGTTGGAAATCTACTCATAAGAATTTAAAACAATAATTGTAAATGTTCTCATTAAAGATGAGATATTTAATCCCCACTTATTAAATACTTATTAAATATGAGGCATAGTTACTATCTTCTCAAGAATGCAGGACAGCAGAAAAATGTAACTTTGAAGTAGAGAAACCTGGCAATGACTTCTTTAGTCTACATAAACACAGGAAAGGTGTTTATTCATGTGCGTACTGTGTACCTTTGTTATAATATAGGAAAATGATACTTTGTCTTTTGTCTTCCTCTGAAATCAAATCAGCTTATATTCATCTTGAACAAAAGTTAGACACTCATTCCAATGAAGGGCGTCCTATAATATCCCAGAGCCATATCCTTACATCACTATCCAAATTGCCAAAAATAAGAAAGCTAAGAAACTGACATGGCCAAGAGAAGACTAGAGACACATAACAAATAGGCAGAATGTGGTATCTTACATAATAATAAATACATTAGTTTAAAAACTCAGAAAATATGGGTAAAGCATAGGCCTTATTAAGCTATATACCAATGTTTCTTGGTTAATTACAACAAATAATCTCAACCAAAGCAAGGTTAATAACAGCCAAACTGAGTGCCGTTATATGGTACTATGGACTATCAATTTTTAATGTATATATAAAATTCTTCTAGAATTAAAAACTAAAACATTATATATGTATAATTAATTTAGGAAAATCACTTGATTTCATGATTTTGTGTGATTAGCAAGTTAATCTATGGAAAATAATGTAATGATACTTGATTCATATTTTCAGTGTGATATGTATTTCTCTCTCAGTTGATAAGAATTTTGAATAGTTATTCAAAGTTAAATAAATTACAAAATGAATTTATTTACTGACATGTGAACACCATCTTGCGAAATCTGAGAAGGGTAAGCTGAATGCTTCTTGGTATGTTTAAGTAAGTCTGTAAGAAGTAGAAGCATTTATCTTCAAATGCATTTTTCACTATTAGATGGTGAGCATATTCCAGGATTGGCTCACGAGGGTTGTTGTATAGCAGTTTTCTACAAGACTGAAACTTTACATCTTGCACAAAGATATCTTAAGAAAGGAGGTAAAATAGCTCAAACTAGCTTCAGAAATTCCCTGAAACTAATTCACTAGGCCTCCTCTTACCAAGGATAAACATTAAATACATCTGACAGTCACTCTCACAGAAGTCAAGCTGCAAAGATGTTGAGATTAGGCCACCTTCTTGGAAAAAGCAGAAACTAGCCAACTTGTCTGGAAATTATTTAGGCCATTTGAGCCACCTAGGATGGACACTCTCCAACTTGTTGAGCTTCCTGGAGGCTGTGCAATATGCTCCCAGTTCCCAGCTTTGTGATTTGTCACCAACACTGGGGTGGTCTCTAGTGATACAACTGTCTTTGAGTCTTTCTGCTCCTATAAAAAACACCTCGCCCACATTATTATAAGTAACCCTAATACACCTCCAAATTGGACTTTGATAGTCTCTATTCTTTCTGTTATGGTCTCCTTATCTAAGGTGAATACATGTGTTTATTGTGCCTCCCCAGGAGGAGTCTTGACATTCAACACTGATCCACACCACATAAACATTCAGATGCAGGTCAGAACTCCTATGGCACTTTGTTCCTAATCATATGTCCCTACCAATCACTGTGAGAGTTTTCATGAACACTTCAAGCCTCTCTACTGCCTTGTCTTTAACTGTGGTAAGCATAGAAATGCTCACTCACCAAGAGATGCTCATTCTCTACTTCTCAGAAGCTGGTGATATATTATGTCCTATAACAAAAGGGGATTAAGACTGCAGGTGGAACAGTTCTTAACTTACATATATTGATGCTATGTAATTGTGGCATGGACCCTAAATAATGACAAAGAATCTTAGAAATGGAAGAGGGAGGTTAAAAAAAAAAGATGACAGGGTTCAGCCAGAGAGGCAAGGATGGTGAATTGCTCGAAGATGAAGGTCACAATAAATGGATACGGCAAGCCTCTAGAAATGGACGGAGACAAGAGAGTAGAGTCTCTTCTGAGGCCTGAAAAAGGCTGCTGCCATGTTGATATTACCCTGTGAAACCCATTTTAGAGGTCTGAGCAACAACATGAACAGAAGGTAAATTTATGATTTAAAAAAAATTTATGATTAGCCATAGTAAACTAATATAGTAATTGAAACATATCTTATTCTATGTGTACACTTAATAACTCAGTCTTTATTATTATGGTAATTTTATTTACTGAAGTCTGCTTTCTTCATGTGTCATGAATTTTAGTTGAGGAGAAATTCACTGCTTACAACTATAGTGTAACAATGACATGAATTGGACACATTTTAGCATTCAGTATAATGGTTATTGTGGACTTTGAGATAAATGAAATGTAGGCTCTGAAAAAAGCTTTTAGTTTTACTATTTTAAATTTTCCAATTTATAGATTAAAATCTTGTGGTTTTTGATGCTATAAGTTTTAATGACGCTGTAAGTTGAAACTTTTAGATTTAAAACTGTCATAGATCCATCTTTCATGGTTACACTCCTTTTCTTACCTCCTGCAGTATCTCTCATAAGAAAACTTATTGGTAAAAATAATTTTATTATGTGAAGATGTGCTTCTGCAATGAGTTACTGGCATAATAAATTACCTCTACAATTTCATTATTTAAGGGGACAAGGCAGACAGATTGCTATTAATTTGGGAGTAACCTACACTACAGAGTGAGAAGGAAGGAGGTAAGTTATTAATGAGAAAAAGTAGTTTCTGTATTCTACCAAATGATACATTTAAAAATCTCATTATTAGATTATTCTAAGAGTATTGTGCCCCCTTGTCATTGTTCTTCATCTTATCAATATTATGTACAGCACTTGATATATGAATAAGGAGTGAATGAGGAGGAGGAAAACGGAGTTCTGGGATCTGTTTTACTACAACTACGAAAGCCCTCTAGGATTTACAATCTTCCTAACCTTTGCTTTCTGTAATATTTTCTTAGCCTTTTGTTATGGTGCAGATGTGTCTATTTAAGGTGAGTCTCCATGATACAGTATTCTCTGCATTATGACCAGTTTTGATTTTCTAAATGGTCTCTATTAGCTTCAAAGTGAATCTTCTTTGATAAATGGCAAGAGATGAATTTTTCTATGGGTATAGGGATAAGTTTTAGAATATGGTTAGGAACTATGCTGATTTAGTAAAGTGGAGCAATAGGTTCTCCTCTAAGATCCATGACCATGAATATTTGGATAAGTTTTCAGTACCAAGGATGATTTCCTCTTCTATTGAACCTGCCTCAGTTCTAATCAGACATTTGTTGATTACCAAATAGATATGAGTGCCACTATCACATCTTTAGAGATATATTGATATTTTGATTACTGTTATAGTTCTTAGGCATCAGATAAAGGGGACTTTTAGCTTACATAGAATTTTCTGGTGCTGTAACAGCCAGACTTCATGAGAGAAACTTTCAGGTTATTCAGGTTATTTCTATCTTGAATCTTCTGAGCCCTAGAACAGACATGTGTGATTACTTCAGCAATAAGGATTCACCTTCAACCTTGGCAAAGAAATCAAAGATAAATGTAATAACTAACATTGTTTTGGGCATTACTTGGACTACCATGACCCAGAACTCAAATAAAAGTTATTCATAATTAGTAATGAGATTTTGTGAGATAGTCTATGGCTTTTATTGTTAAAGTTGTCAGTTCAAGCACCATAACTTCATTTTATGTATGTATATATATGCATACATACTTATATATGTGATTTAATATATATGATATATAATTTTATATGATTCCTTATTATTTATCAAACATTGTTAGTGGTATTTTCCCTCCACCTTCATCTACTTCTTTCTCCCAAATTATAGCCACCCTCTCTAGTTTCAATGCACTCAGATGCTCAAGACAAACCAACCTAGAAGAAAACTGATGGTCCTTAATTTG
>PVIU01030809.1:0-15644 GCA_004026605.1 Ondatra zibethicus | reverse complement strand
GGCCTTGGACTTCTAACAGGGCAGGGCACCATGCCCTCTTTCAAGGAAGAAGGGGGAGGGAGGAGGGGTGGGGGGGTAGTGGGAGGGGACCGGGAGAAGGGGAAGAAAGGAAAAAAAAATTTATTTCTTTAATTATGTTCTTGAATGGAAAAAATAAAACAAAACAATGTATGGAAAAATAAATAAATAAATAAATAAAAAATAAATAAATAAAAAAATTATTAAAATCAAACTTGTCTAAACTAACCAAAAGAAATTATACCTCACTACAAATTTAAGTAAGTTGAGTCTTGCCTGATCTGCTAATTTCTTAGCCTTTAATGTTTTCCACTTTCAGCAGTAGCATCCTCCAAAGTATTTGGCTCAATTCCCATACTAGCTACCCAATCAGCTCCTTTATTCTCTTGGTGAATTCTCAGAACCAAATACAGTAGAAATTTTTAAGAAGTTAATCCACAGTATATTTCTAGTATCTCTAATTCTTCGGTGTTTAAAGACAGAGATTCAAACATGTACTCAAGTTTAAATTTTATAATCTAAGTAACAGTTGAAACATGATTCTAAGTCTTTTCTTATGGGACTTACAGGTTTGCTCAAGGAATAAAGACTGAGAATCAGAGTGAATTGCGCAGTGTGGAAGGAGGGAGCTGACTCGCCAGAATTCTATTCTGATCTCTGTATACACAGCCATAGCACAGGATTCATACAACTTATGCAGGCACACTTGTACACACACACACACACACACACACAAACACACAGTGTATAAACTTCATGTTCTAATATCCCGATATCCAAATATGCCTTAATTATAGGACGTAAAAATGATTTCTATAAATGTTGAGAAAATTCTTTTATAAACACTTATTCTGCTCCTCTGATGTTGATTTATATTAGCGTAAGGATTTGTTTGTTGAACTGTTGAGGATCAACCTAGAACATTGTGCATAATAGCCAAGAAATTGTTCTATTGAGCAATATTCCAGCCTCAGTCGTTTCTTGAACCTACCTGCTAAAAGCAAATCCAGAAATTTCTTTTTTAAAAAATCAGAGAATTGAAAGTTCTTGCCTTAAGACTTTGTATTCAGTTGTTTATGTATGGGTTAATGAGGTACCTGAAGAAGCTAATTCCTCAGGTCCTGGCAGCATGTGACTGAGGACTTGTGAACCAGAAGACACAGATATGAGTATTTTGTTTATTTCTTGCAAAATCACCACATGAACAAAATCCTCTCCACTCCCTCATATAAACATTTGTATTATTTTAGCCATTACCTATCAGTGGAAATATAAAAAGTATAGAAATGTTATTACTGAAGATTCTTCTTAATTATTTTAATTAATTAATTTATTATTTATTTATTATTATTATTGTTTTTATTCTGGATTAAAGATGTTTTTTGTCTCATTCTTAGTGATCAATTTAATTCTTAATTCTCAATTAAGTTGTTCCTAACATACTAACACATAACTTTCAGAGCCTCAGCTTCCCCCAATGTATATATAATACTTTTTGTGATTAAGTGTTTAACTGAAAGTCAGAGATAGTGATATAAAACACCCAGATTAGCAAATGCTAAATAAATTATGGTCATTATGGTTTTTATAATTTAATATTTTGCAGTTGTAATAAGGATTTAACTTGTAGAAATCTAGCAATAAGAGCATCTATGCCCTCTAAGAGTTCAATACAATAATATTACTTATATCAAAGTTACGTTTAGAAAGAATAGATGAGGTGGTGGAATCCAAACTACTGTATAAGAACTCCATCATTTCTGTTTGCTGTTAAGAGAAAATAGACAGATTAGAAGGTCTTTTCAACAAGGGATTATAAATCATAGATATTCTTTTATTTAGTATTTAATATTTAATTTTTACCTTTCTATTCTGTGACCTCTCTGTTGAATGGAGTTAAAAAACAGTTCAGACTCATGAAGATAAAGACTGGTCGCTGTGCAATATGAAAGCTTCCTTCTGGGTATTTAGGATAGCTATGTAGGTCTATGAGGCAAGAAAAAAATGTAAGAAGAGTAGATTATGAGTGGGTGAAATATGTCCTTTCCTTCTGGTCAAATGTCATGCATTGAGTATCTTGTGTGGAATTATTTGAACACATGAGGCCTTTTATAGAATACATTAGCCTTTTATTCACCTCAAAAGTTAAGTCCCATTCAGCATTCAAGCATTAGTTTTCAAATACAACTATTTTGAATTTATATTTTCTTTAGATTATGAAAACAGATGAGTGAAATTCCATAATTTATATAAAACAGTTCAGCAAATTAGTTGATACCTAACTTCCCATCATATTTACTGACAATGAAATTGAGTGGGACTAGCTGATGAAAGATTATTACAATTCCAAATTTCCATGCATGAAAGGACTTATGCTTGAAAAGGATAATTAAAGTAATTGACTCCATTAATTCCATTGGAAAAAAGTTTATTCAGATGCGAAATGATCTCAGAAACTGAGAAAATGGTTAAACAGGCAAGACTCCTTGGTACACAGTGTAAGGACCTGAGTTCAGTTTCTCAGATGTCATATAAAAAGATGAGTACTCTCTCTCTCACTCTTTCATACATACACACACACAGACACACACAGGCATGCACACACACACACACACACACACACACCTATAAATGATACTCTATTAAGAACAGAGACAGGAGAATTACCAGGGATTGCTATTGTCCTTCCTATTGCTGGATTATGAGAATCCCCATCTCAAATGAATAAGAAGAAAAGTGGCAGAGCAGTGCACCAAATGTCCATATCTGGCCTCCAAGTGAGCTTATGGGGCTGTGAACAATTCGACACACACCAAGTTAAGGCAAAAGTGCAAGGACGATGCTTGTTTCTTCTCTCCCCACCCTATGTATCAATGAGCGAAGATTTTCAATCATTTAGGCACCTCCATTTAGTTTTCTTCCCTGCTGAGAAATCTCAGGGCTTTCTGTGTCTCACACTTGTGCCTTTCATTATTAATCTCTCTTCCCTACTTCTCGTTTCAACTAGATGAAGAGTGTCCTGCAGGAAGGATTTCATCCTATCCATGTTGACTCTTTGTTGACCACAGCATCCAGGGTTCGGGGCAGAACACCCATTTACCTGATATTTTCCAGACCTGATCCAGTCTGTGATGTGAACTTGTTGGTCACTCTGCCCGGGAATCGGAACTGATGGAGGTTTTCCAGGAGATTGTTTGTCATGAGTGTATTTGAAAATGTTAAAGAACCATAATTTAGCTGGAAGTGTTTTAGTGTTCTTTCTCTTAGAGCTCTTTCTTCCCCGTCCCCCCAAAAAAACCACTTTACTTGCATCTTGTTTTGAATGGTTTTTAGGTATTTATTTTGATATCATAAAAAGTAAATTTTATCTAATGAGTAAAACCAATGCTTGTCCTCTGGACTCCATAGACATGTGCTCAGACCTGAACACACACACATAACACACAGTCATTTAAAAGTTATACAATGTACTTTACTGTTGTAAGTACATATTGTGAATTTCTTACCATAATCAAGCTAAATTGGATATCTGTCACCTATCTTTTGTGTTCAATGTGTTGTGCATATTGAAAACATTTATTTTCTTTCCTTAAAAACTGTGTCCTTTTCGACGTTCTTCTTCATCTTAAAAATATTAAATGGCTTTGTTTTGCATGGTAAATACATCCATTAAGTCAGCATTTATATTCATTTATGCTTTATTCTTTACACTGAACAAAATGCCTGTCAATTGGCAATATTTAATATTTATTAAGTGATCTTGAACTCATAAGTGATGACTATATTGATATACCTTAACCATAATATAAAATACTGACAAACATTTAAAATAAGAGCTATGATATATATCTATAGCCAAGACAATCAAATTTTTCCATTATCTAATTTCAGGATTATTGAAACACACAAGGAAAGAAGAGACAAATCAATGAATCAGGGAAGAATCCCTGTGTCTACTATTAATAACCTCTCAGCCATCATGACATCATACCTACAAAGGCACAGGCTGGTCTCCATTGGGAAGAATCACCACACCAAAAATGACATCTCTTCCATTTATGGATTATTGTGTCCATGACCAGCTTTTGTCTGAGCTCTTTAAGATTTATTCCTGGAAAATGACATGTAGGTTTGGCAAATGGGGAGGATTCCTTTTAGCCATTCCAACAAAACATTTGCTTTCTATAATTTCCTTACTTACCTAAGAACACTTCCCTAGTGAATCCTCTCGTCTACCAGAGGACGTAGAGAAGGGAAGAATGTCACTGTGTGAGTAGAAGTTGCTTTTGTGCATTCCATTCCTCTCATTGACTGTTCATATTTGCAATTGTCAGTTAATTCTTTTCTATTATACATAAAAAAGAGTTACTATTTTTCCTCTTCCTTTCTTCATTCATTAGTTTCTTCTTTCTTCCCCTCTTTCTTTTCCTTCTTTCCCTCCTTCCATTTCTCTGTCCCTCCCTTTCTTCCTCTCTCCTTCCTCCCTCCCTTCCTCTCTTTTCCTTCCTTCCTTACTCTTTCCTTGTAGAAGGAGACTGCTCTTTCATTTTCTGGCCTTTCAGACTCAAATAATCACACAGAAACTATATTAATTACAGCACTGTTCAGATTTTAGCTCAGACTTCTTCTTAACTATTCTAACTATTACATTTTAAATTAACCCATTTCTATTGATCTACTTATCGCAATATGTATATAGAAGGACCCCCCTTTCTTTCTCTCTGCCTTTCTTTCTGTTTTTTTCTTTTTTAACTTGGTCTCAATATGTAGCTCTGACTGACATGGAATTCACTGTGCTCACTTCATAGTCCCAGCTGTCTTCACAGTCACAGAGATCTTCTTGCCCTTGCCTCCTGAGTTCTGGATTAAGTATATGCCAACACAAACAGTCTTACAGGTCACATTTCATAATATAACAGTCTATTTCTTGGCATATTTGTGCACATGTCTGGGTGTACATGTATTTATAAAATTTCAAACTGTAAAGTACAGCCCATGTCATAGAATCATCACTAATCAATTTTGAAGGATTTACATCTCTTTTGAGTCCCAGCATTCATCTGATGCAACTATCTGAATATCCATGTGTGGAAACTAAAGCCATAAGACATTTTACACTTTCCATAAGACAAACACTTAACAGAGGGAACACTGACTGGCAATTTCTTGTAACTTCTCTATGCAGTACAAAACCTTTGGCACCACAAACATTACCTTATGATTCAATATAAATCACTTATAAATCTGTGAATAAGTATTTATAATCTAAACATTGAAAATCACTGTATATCTCTCACGTATCCTGAACTCATTAGAGTTATTACTCTAAAATTGAAAATAAGCATTTCCAATTTTTAAAACTTATACCTACTCGCCAAAATGACAGTGCTGACCAAAACACACACAAACATGTACCCATTCACACTAAGATGCTAGCCCTACTGAATGCAGGGTTGTAAGAGTGTCTGTCTAAAAGAAAAAAAAAAGTTAAAAATATAAGCACTTAGCATGCAAATGGTTCCAGTAACTTCTTTATACCATGCTTCTACCCTCCTGGTAAGATTAATTGTGTGACAAATGACATGAAATGGCCTTACGGAATTTGAGTCTTGAGAAGTCTTTACTTCTAATGGAAATTATAAATAATATGTGCCTTTTGTCAGCTGCATTCTTCAGTAATCTAATTGCAGCAAGCTAATGAGACCTGGGTTAGGAAATGCTCTGTGGTTCCCATGCCCCAGGTCAGGGAAAACTGCATTCACAGAGCAGATGTGCCCTGTCTCAGGATGATGGCAGCTGAGCGCTTTTCTGGGACTTCAGAGCACGAGCTGAGCAGGAGCCTGTGCATTTGACCTTTGTGCACGAGGTACAGAGGCCTCCAGTTGGTTTTCAGCAAGCGAGGAGGAAGGAGGACAGACAGATAAAATCCAGTTCTGATCCTCCGTAGTCCCATCCTTCTCCTACTAATTGTGAAGACCTTCCCATATTCTTACCAGAACAATGGCTCACACAGAAGCTAACACATGTTGACATCAATATGATGAAAAGATCAAGGGCCAGGGAAGAGTGGAATAGGAACTAAAACACTTATTTCTCCACTCTCCAGATTAATATTACTTAGTTTACATTGACAAAGGCTGAGGCAACACCACTATAGACTTCTATAGATTTGATGATTATATGTTATGTTTAGATATAAAGGGCTTAAATATCCTTTTAGTTCTAAAGTAACAAATGCTACAACCCCCCCTCCTGACTTGATTTAGGAAGAGTGGGTGGTAAAGCTAATGCTTAATTGCCTATATCCATAAATGATGCTATTTGAGGGCATGATTTCTCAAGGGTTGATTCTAGTATTTTGTCAGTTTCAGAAGTCCAATATGAGATTTTGCTGTTTCATTAATTCCTAAGTTTTGCTTCTTTTTATTTCAATTCAGCTAGAAAGTAGGTTCCTTTCCATTCACTCATATCTTAGCTTTAATTTTTAACTAATTCACAACTTCCTTTCCCAGCCTATTGTTCCTCAAGCAAGAGGAGGACAATTTCATCAGTGCTGCCTTTCTTCCTCTGTCTGCAGGGACAAATGATTCATCAGTATCATCCCAAGCCTTGCCTTTTCTAAGCTTCCCATGGTTGATGAAGAAATCTCAGTGTTCTGAGAATGAGGACCTCAGATTGTTCCTAGGGACATAGCCAGATCTCACATCATTTTCATGTTCAAAAAAAGTCTTCTACCTTCTCATATGCTCTTCAGTTACATCTCATATATAAACATTTCTCTCCCAAGGTATTTCCATCTTTTGCATATTTGTGGATTGTTACATTGGTTCTTTTAGTCAAAATATGGATAACTCTGTGCAATTTTAATCTCCTCACATAAATCATAGTCTAAATCTCTTAATCTTTTTGGTGTTATTCTCTGAATTCACTCCAATTTGGCTCTGGCTTTCAAGAAGAGAGACATGTAAGATGCATTTTCCTTGTTTGAATTGGATTCTGTCTCGCTATGACATTGTCCCCTTCTCCATGTGAAACAAACGCCAAGTAGATCTGTACTCCTCCATTGCTCTTAGGTTGTGTTGCTGTTTCATTCCTGTCTCCTTGGAGCTCCATCCTGGCAAGACTCTGAATATGATTCCTGAGTTATTCCCAAATACTAATGAGAACAGAAATTATATTTATTTTATATGAATTATATATTATTTTTGTGAGGATAAGAGAAGTAGATCATGTCTCCACTCCAAAACCCCAGTTATTACGTCTATGGATTATTTTGCAATTTTCTTCAGGGATTTTCTGTTCACAAACACACCAGATATGAACATTAGTAGGCTCCTCTAGAGAAAGAAGAGAGCAAAGCAGGAGTTGAAAACAAAAATGTTTCTTTCAGCTTTACTAACTACACTTTCACATAGACACAGAATGAAAAGTTGCTTCTTTTATAAGCACTTGCTACATTTCAGGATGAAATCTGAGTGCTTCTGGAGTTCCTTAAAAGTGTTTCCTTTCATAAGCATATCGAGTTGCTGCATTTTAATTCATGCTCCTCAGTGATAATCCATCTGCTTCCTGGTTGGATAAGGTATTTGGAAGCCACTTGCCTTGGAATCACTCTTTTGCCCATGACTGCTGTGGATGTTAATCCATGGGTAATTAACACCTCATATATCTTAGTTCCGAAATCTGAGGTGTGCCTGTCTTTGCATTGCCAATTTTCATAGCATTTTCTTGGAAAACAGGGAGGTTTTGTTTTCTGAAGCTTCGGTTTATAATATTTTCCACATCGCCACTTTCACTACCACTTGAAGAATATCTGGCCTGGATTTGAGGTGTAGTCTAATTCCTCCTATCTCAACTTGGTTCACATAGATAGGTGCTAGCTGGGAAGTCTGAGGCTGCCTGATGTACCCACTGCAGAGGATTCCTCAAATAAAGTACAAACCTCACCCATTCACACTCCATCTCATTCCACATTGACAGCAGGACTTTGAAAGTTAGGTCTTTGTAAACCTGAGTCTATTTCTCTGCTTGCCTTTTAAAGTAAACAAGTTATTTGACAAACAAGCTAAGGGATTTACCTTCCTATATGTGTAAATAATCTTACGCTCTTGTTTTGTGACTGATATCAATGTATATTAATATGTAACTCTTCTAGAGGCACCCCCATTGGCTGTTTAAATTATAACAGTCACAAAAGCACTTGATGAGCTTGAATGTAATTCTGAAAAATAGAAACAACTGCAAAATTGCAAAACATAACCTATAAATATGTTAGTTTAAAGCAGCCAAACACATGAGAGACAACTTGTCCTTTGGAATTGTCACAACTCCCTATGATTTTCACAATATAGCGTTTTGCAACAACCAAAGACATTCAAAAATCCTACTGCAACCAGCTCAGCTCTGCTGCAGTAGGATGAAAGTCCCAGCCATCACCTCACTTAGACAGTTGTTATTCCTTCTATCTAGATACTCCTCCCTCAGAATAGATGGATGGCTTGTCTCTGTTTTCTCCACTGCCTCTGATGAAGGTTACTTCAAGTAATACCAAATTATAAACTTATTTTTAGCCTTTCCAATTTATTTGCTCTCTCTTTCTTGTTGATTTTATCCATCTTATTTGCTTATCAAATGTGTTAGATGTTATCATGCTTTTTTTGTATTGTTCTTTTCTTTTTCACTTCCCTTAGGATTCCAGGTCCATAAGAGAAACATTTTTGGATCATTATAAAATCTTTGGAATATAAAATGGACACCATATGTATTCAATAGATATTTGCTGAATGAATTCACAATAGTAACAAATAAATTGGAAAGGAGTTTATTGAAACATGTTGTTGTATAAAATATACCATTTCAGTTAAACCATGTGTAGGTAATGTTGCAGGGTTTCATTTGACTGATATAAAATAGGAAAATTTCCCTTAAACTAGTTTTTATCTTAAACATTCATATCCATTTTCAACTTATAAACAAGCTGTCCCACTTTTATTATGTCTCAGGAAGAGGCATACTGTTTGTCATTAATATTATCTCTGAGACTATTCTAAAAGATGTAAAATCTGACACAATACTGATTGTATTAGACATTTTAAGCAAAATTAATGCTTTCCAATATGCTCTTTAAGGATAAGGTTGTATGTCTCCCACGGATCTGTTCTAGACAACTTCAGTACACATATATTATTTTCATCACTACATTCATTTGTTTATTGCACAGTTTGGGGACCGATTTCTTATCTGTCACATTCTATCCAAAACTAAATAGGCAAAGATCTAATTATATAGAGTTGGGTTTAATTGAAGTTTATCATGCTTCTATTTTATTAGTGTCTATTAATTATATACAGCAATGGTAAAATTGCAATGAAATGTACCTGTGCAGCTTCTGGATCTTTACACAGAAGAATCAAATCAGCATTCAACAGAGTTATATGCATCTTGTATTTATCAAAACATTAGCCAAAATAGCCAAGTTACAAAATAATCTAAAATTCTGTAAATAGTTGGCTATTTCAAAAGTATTTTTAAAGATTTCATTTTCTAATCTTTTCTGCTCCCATGAAGTCAAACTACTAGCCAAAAGCCACAAAATTATTATTGTAAGCCTACTCTCAGTCAGTTGTTTTAAAATGAAAGCCTGAAATTTTTTCAGCATTCATGATACAGTTAAGAATACAGTAGAATCTTCTTATTCTGTTTATCCTTGACATCATCTAAAACTAATAACAACCATATCCTGTGTATGTAAGGATGCATCCAAAATAAAGGCAGAAACAAGGTTAAGTACATCTATAAAAGGGAGAGCAAGACAGGTAGTTGGTTATACCAACTTTACAACAAGTCACACAGACTTCTTTATAGTAGAAACAACCTAGGGAGAGCCAACTTTAGTGATTACACCATTGCACTTGAGACAGGGGAGCAGGAATGACACAGGATCCCATGGTCACATCCACATAAAAGGTTTGCTCAGTGAGTACAGACACACACATACACACACATAAAACAAACAAACAAACAAACAAACAAAAAATAATGGTGCATCGGGTGGAGAGAGTACTGAAGGCACAAAAATAAGACCATTCCAGGTTCTCTTTGCTGTCTTTACATCCTGGAAATGCCTCCTACTGGGAAAAATTGGCCAAGACTTATAAAGGCAGAGAACCCAACCTACAGGGTGGTATCAGGAAGCAAGCAGATCAATGATGAGCCAAGGCTCAGGGGTTCATAGCTAGGCCAAGAAGTTGAGAACACCTCACCAGGCAAAAAATCTGTCAGAGTGTGTTTAATAGTCACTCTAATCATTTTCAGTGAAGATTCTTTAAACTATACTAGTTAGTATTTGAACTGCTAAATGATCATTCGAACATGGAAAGAGGTTTATGGGACATTCCCTTGAATATAACAGAAATAGGTATTTTTATTTAATCATATGGATAAAGAAGTTTCATTCAAAGTTGGTAAAGATAGCATAACTTAGAGAAAGCCCTATGAAAATGTACTATCATGGACAATACAGAATTAGCACTATAAAATAAAGGTCTTATTGTCTAACCATCATGCTTGTTGCAAATCTGGACATTGTTCAAGAACGAGACATGTCTAGACTGGCACTTATCTTCTATGAAAGACAAAGTATTGATAGAAAATAATTTTAGAATTTTAATATTTTAAAGAAAATTATGAATAAAAATCAAACACTCTTTCCTCCCACCCCTACATTTTGTTTGTGGGTACTTGAACAGGGGAGGTTCAAGATATGGTTTCTCTGTGTCTCCCTGGTTGTCCTGGAACTCATTCTGTAGTCCAGGTTGTTCTGGAACTCACAGAGAATCACCAGGTCCTGCCTCCCAAGTGCTGGGATTAAAGGTATGTGCTACTACCACCAAACCTCACTATTTTTTTTCTTAAGAAGGAAAATTAAGGAGAAGAAGGGAGAAGAGGGAGAGACACAGAATTAATGATAGAATGAATGAATATACATGTATAGGAAGGCCCTTTGTAAACACAAAGAAGTTTGGTGACTATTTTTTAGCTGCTTTTTCTGATGACTAGACATCTTTTCATGACAAACACCAGATGAAAAAATGATTTGAGAGCCACAAGCCGAAGATGATTTCATCATAAAATGGTCGTTTACTCATAATTATCCAGAAAAGACAAAGCTCTACAATGTTTTCACAATAACATGTGTGTTGCCAAACGCAGCATGAGTATACTTCTGAAAGTTTACATTCTAATCTCTGGGAAAAACTAATTCTTCTAATATGATAAACACATTAAATTTCCATCTAATTTTAAATTGGACTTTGAATTCCAAAAACAGTCACCACAATGATATCACTTGTAGTTTTTCTTCTTTAGTGTTATCTCCAGAAACCCTGTAGCAACATAGATTTTCTGATAAGCGAGATCAACAATAAAGTGGAAGAAACAGTGAGTTCAACTCATTATTATGTAAAGAAAGGCTGATTTTTGTTCCCCAACAGCTGCACACAACATTAAAAAATAAACATTTTAATAAGTTTTATGAGACTTAGATCCAAAAATCAATTTAGTCTACAGTCCTTCCGATGACCACAGAGCTGGTCTAGGTTGCATCAGGACACATTTGATGGTTATTTAGTGGTAAACAAAGCAGAAAGAACTGTCATTGAAATTTATAAGAGATTGATTCTAAACCTTAGTGCTACAGAGTCAAGAGCTTCAAGTTCCTGTTCAAGCCAAACACATTGTATTGTTTTTCCAGAGAGGAAAGATTAATAGCTGAAATTCATGACCTTTGACTTCTGACAAAAGTCCCAAGAAGTGAAATGAAATTGTTAAAACTGGTGAAATCTTGTTTATTTTTCAAAACAGAATAATGAGCATATATCTAACACACACACTTTAAAGTCACAATTTTTCTCTCCTTTTTTAGAATGTATTCAAAGAATATATAATTTAGGATTTCATCACTTTCTAGTTCTACAGATTAAAGCCTAAGATTGCTGATTCTCTGCATAACACAAATTGTTTACAGGGTGATGTCCACAGAGAAAATAAGCCATTATAAACTGATGGTTTGTTTCTTCTGAGATTTTTAATAGTCACTATTTAAGGCCACCCTGCAAAGGCATTACTTTGTAACTGTTCATTCAGAGTTTTCTTCAGCGACAGAGATGGATTACTCTGCTACACATTAAACGAGCAATGATTAGAAAAATTTTACAAAAGTTGGATATGTTTAAATTCTTTGAAATAAAATGCACAGCTTTATTATTGACCATGACCTTAGGCAGTAATTTATTTATCATGCTATCACTATCAAAATAAAGATGAATTTATATCTAATTATAAACTAATAGAACAGAATGTATTATATAACTCATAATACATTTATGATTATAATAAACTATCAAATGTATGCAAGTTCCATGAAGAAATCAAATGAGGAAGTTTTAATTTTTTCCAAACATGCTTTCTCTAAAGGAACAATTAAATTAATACCTGTATACCAGTGAGTGTGAAGCAAAGAGTCAATGGTCCTTTTCATTTCAGGGCACAGAGCCAGCTCATCAAGCTAGACCTTTCCTCATTAAGCCTTTAGGAATAAGCTATCACATTTTAAGTCCTAGAGGAAAGAAAAATCCCAGGATCAGGACTGATAAGTAACAAGATACATACTGATCAGTCAGATAAAAATCATCTTAAAAAACAATAAAGTAACTCTTTTTCACAGAGCCCATTTCCTGAATAGAGCTGTGCAATGAAACATAGGCAGCAGAGTTATTTTAAAAAATACAGAGAAATAGAGGCATGTACAAACTCCTTTTCCACCAGCTGACTTTGACTTTATAGCCCTGAGATTCTGTCTCTGGGAAATGATTCAGCCTGTGGATTTCCCATATTTATATTCACTGGTTGCTAAGGACAAGTCCAGTCTTGAAATAAAGTGAAAATCTTAAAAGAGAATTTATATTTCGGAGTCCTCTTTTAGTTTTCAGTTTGTTTGAGAATCTTTACAATGTCTGACTATAATTCTCGAAGGAAAGGGGTCACTTGTTATAATGCTGCTAATATTGAGAGTGTGACATTACTATATATTTATTTAAAGATGGGCTATTATAATTTTGAACATTCTAGTGTCTCTTCTTGAATTTCAACTCAAAATGTGTGATGAAGATAGTGACTTACCTCCTTTACCTTCAGAGATGTACATGACAAAAGAAATCACATATCCATATAAAATAGTAAAAACAGGTACTATAAGAGATTAGGTGGTGATAATCATGATAAAGAGGCTTTATAATATCTGTAAGTAGACATACATGTAAATCACGGGCAAGGTAGAATTTGCTACGTAGAGGATGATATAGATTATTAGAGGGAATCCTCCCATTAGATACTGGAATAGATTTGTCACAAGGAATGCAATTACATGGAAGGAGGGAGAAAGAAAAAGGAAGGGAGAGAGAGACAAGGGAAAGGAGGGAGTGTAATGAGTCTTTCTCTGTCCTGCCAACCAGCTACCAAATAGAGACAGAAAGATTTATTAATTATGAAAGATTAGCCAATAGATTATGCATGGTCCTAACTAGCTGTTATAACTTAAATTAGCCCATTTATATTAATCTCTGTTTTATCATGTCACATTACGTCTCTTTCATCTTGCTCCTCTTGTTTCCTCTCTATGCCCCCTGTCATCTCCTGTGAGCCTAGATTCTTTTCCTCTTAATGTTTCTCTCCTAAAATACCACCTATACCTCTGGCCTAGCTATTGGTCATTCAGTTCTTTATTATAGCCATATATACTCACGCAGTGTTCAAACATCCCACAACATTCACCTTTTTATCTAAACAATAAATAAAGGTTTTAAACATATTAAAACTATATACAATAAGAAAAATTATAAGGTAATAATTGCATTTACAATGTCCAGCCAGTCCATTGGCAAATTCAATGAAAATCCTCAATTATCTTTCCTATCTTGGTGAGTACAAAGTTTTGTACCTGATTTACCTTCTATTAAAACTAAGGGAGACTGTAACTATAACTGTCTGATCTTCAAACCCATAACAGACATGGGAAGGATATAATATTACTTGAGTAAACAGAAAGTGTAGAGCAAGCAACTTTCAAAATGAAGAAATGACATGGACATCTGGCTCTCTGGACAGTATTCCCAAAATTCCTCTGTAATCTTTAGCCTACCAGCCAAAAATATCTGGCAAACTTTTCTGTGAAATGGGAAATTTTTGAAGGAGTGTCCTACCTTGTCTTGGAGAAGTTTGGCAATTGTCTTCTTTGTGTGTTCTGCTTATCTAGTATGGACAGCATATGTATGTCAACAGTCAAGGCAGTTCTGTTTCTTGGCCAGTGGCTACAATAAAAGCAAACTAAACTCCTTATGGAGGTTCTTTGATGTCCATTATTCTCTTTTGAAGCAAAATGGTGCTACGAGGAGCTGTCATGTTTCACTGTCATAAAAAGCCTTATATTATTAAAACATATTAAATGCCATATTCTATAGATCTCTATAGAATCTATAGATCTCTGAAGTGTGTGAAGACCATAAATCTAAAATATATCTATTTAACCTTGAAAACATATCTAACATGAGTATAAATTTGAATATTACAGATGACTAACTACTAACCTGTATTTTTATTTATCCTAAGTAGGTTTCAAGGACTAGAACTTTATATTACATTTGTAAATGAGATGCATAGGTACAATACCTTAAACAAGAGTAGAAACATAGATACACTATAACAAAATTACCTTAAGTTTGTATAAATATACCAAAATCCATACCAATGTAAAATATTTGATACTAGAGGTTGTTCAAAAGTGGACTCAACAATCTACCCTTTTATCTCATCATTTCTTTATTATACCACCCCTTTTTTTCTGTTCAGAATCTAAACTCCTTTGTTCAGTTTTTTCCTGACCATGTTCAGTACACTTTGTAACCAAGTTCTCTAAATGATGACAATCAGTCATAACCCACTTAACAACCAAAACCAACCCAGCCCACCTCTTGAAAATGTGGCATTGTGTTCTCTAGTCTATCTCCTGTAGTCTGGATGTGGGATAATAGAATCTTTAAGGGACCTTGAGAAAATTAAGATAATGGTTAAGTCCTGGGAAAGCTATGTTATTTATTTATTTATTTATTTATTTATTTATTGGTTTAGTCTCTGTGTGATGGGAAAGTGTAGTGCTTATCTGAAGTGTTGGCTGGAAAATCTATCAGTCTAGAACATATCAGCTAGCAGCTTTGAAGTTGTTTTAATTGAAGAATTTTGAAGAAACTGTAACAGAGGTAATGGCAAATCATAGGTTTAGGAAATGTTTTAGGTATTATTTCCAATAGCTGACTTACACAGTATTGGCATAGGGTGAGGCTATTAAGCATTTCCTGAGGTAGGATAGTCCAATGGTATTTCCTAGTAGGCTGAGAATTATTGTAAATAGGCCACATGAAGGCAAATTTTTCTCTCTCCTTTTCTTGTAAAGGAATGGTGAAGAAACAATCTTTTAAGTCAGTAACTATAAGAGGCCATCATTTTGGTAATAATGAAGACAGAGCAATTCCAGAGTGTAGAGGGCCCATAGGTTGAATTACCTTGTTGACAGC
>PVIU01030808.1:0-15645 GCA_004026605.1 Ondatra zibethicus | reverse complement strand
GGCTGTGGCTCCTGTGGGGGCTGCAAGGGAGGCTGTGGCTCATGTGGGGGCTGTGGTTCCTGTGGGGGTTCTAAGGGAGGCTGTGGCTCCTGTGGGGGCTGTGGCTCCTGTGGGGGCTGCAAGCCCTGCTGCTCCCAGTCCAGCTGCTGCAAGCCCCGCTGCTCTTCAGGCTGTGGGTCTTCCTGCTGTCAGTCCAGCTGCTGCAAACCATGCTGCTGTCAGTCCAGCTGCTGCAAACCATGCTGCTGCCAGTCCAGCTGCTGCAAACCATGCTGCTGTCAGTCCAGCTGCTGCAAACCATGCTGCTGCCAGTCCAGCTGCTGCAAACCATGCTGCTGTCAGTCCAGCTGCTGCAAACCATGCTGCTGCCAGTCCAGCTGCTGCAAGCCCTGCTGCTCTTCAGGCTGCGGGTCTTCCTGCTGCCAGTCCAGCTGCTGCAAACCCTGCTGCTGCCAGTCCAGCTGCTGCAAACCCTGCTGCTGCCAGTCCAGCTGCTGCAAGCCCTGCAGTTGCCAGTCCAGCTGTTGTGCCCCTGTGTGCTGCCAGTGCAAGATCTGAGATATCTGACACCTAACCGTCAGCTGGGGTAGGGTAGGGTGGAGTTGGCTATTCTCTTTGTGCACAGAGCAGATAGCACCTTGTGCCTCTGAAAGTCTCTTTCTCTTGAATATGACTTCCTTTACAACTCAACCCCAGGTTTGTAAGAGATTAGAGGCCACAAGACTTTCTTTTTCTTGGCCACTGCCCACTCCTCCCAGAAGATGATGGACGCTAAGTGTCTGAGCACCTAATGAAGGACACCGGTGTGTGGCTTCTTAGCAGCTAAAAGCAACACACTAACCACATCACACCATGTCTTCTTGCCAGCACATTCCACAGTGGCTCCCCCTTCACACCATTTTTATACTTGTCTCTTAGAACGCAGTAATATTTTCCTTCAATAAAATCATCTCTGTCATGCAAAGTAAGTCTCCTCCAGTGTCCTTCTTTCATTTCCTTTCCTGTTTGTATGTGAACGAATGGCAAGCTTATGGTCAGAGGGCTCCTGGGAGCCCCAGCAGAAGGCCTCTGTGGAACTGGGAAGGTGGTCACCAGGAGGGAGCAGCACTTGCCCAGCCTTTGATGCAGTGAGGTGGCTCTTCCCAAACAGGTAGGTGATAGGTGTGTGGAAGAACATGGTCCCCTGTATCTCAGATGATTTGCCATGATCTCCTGACAGGACTCTTTTGGGCACCATACCCTGGACTGCAGGTCAGGTCACCCCTGCACTTCGCAGAGGAGATAGACAGGGTGGGTATTAGTCACTCCCAATGCTGAGGCTGAGACCTTCTATGATTGGTGTTTCTGGGGTCTCCCATCACCCCACTCTTCTGCATTAACCATCAAGACCCTATGTCACACACACGCACACACACACTTTATAAAATATATATATACATATATGTATATATACATATATATATATAAAGCAAAGCATAGTAACATGTGCTTGTGATTCCAGAACTGGTGAGGCTGAACTAAAAGAATCCCTGGGACTCACTGAGCAGCCGGTCTAGCCTACCCAGAAAGTTCAAGACCAGTGAGAGAGACCCTTTCTCAAAAACCAAGGTGGACAGCACCTGAGAAATGACAACTTAGGCCTACATATGCACACAAATGTAAATAAATAAATAAATACAGGACCGGAGAGTGGACATCCATATAAGGACCCAGAAAGAAGATACTGTCTGAAAGCCGAGGAGAGAGAACTTGGGAGATCCAGCCCTGTAGCACATCCATGTTGGGCCCCCAGTCTCAGGCACATAGGACAATGAATGGGCCTCTGACCTTCAATCCACTAGCTGGGTTGGTTGCTACAGTAGCTCCAGCCAGTACCATGGTTGTGCTAAGGGCTGGACAGACCCAAGTGGGGAGGTCAGAATGGTGGGTCAACCTAGTCTTACCATGCAAAGCTGCACAGGTTCTGCTTGTCGAAGTGTCTGAAACACGGAACTGGTTAAAAGCCTGTTTTTCTCAGGAAATAGCCACAGGTGTGAGCCTGGGGTCTGCAGCTTGGGTGGATTCATCACTCAGGTGTTGGGAGCATGTTTGAGGCTGTGTATGAATATACTTCTTGCCAGGAGTGCACTGCCCTCTAGGTCAGTGGTTCTATTGAAATGAACCAGCCTAGTCCTTTTGCCTCCCCATAGCATATGCCCTCATGTCTGAGGTTATTGAAGACTGAAGATCCAGCTCAGATGTAATCCGGTCATATGACTGGGCACAGGACTGGAGACATACTGTATTCTTGGCAACAGTGGACTCAGCATGTCACAAAACTATGACGGGACTGGCTGGAGATGATGGAATAGGACCTCACATTCCACCCTAGGACACCAGGAAGGTACAGCTGGGTTGTGCCCCCCCCACCAGCACAAAGCGAAGGACATAAATGGAACAGTCTCAGGGAGGAGTCCCCTCCATCAAGGCAGCGTTGATTGCATATTGGTTCTCAGTCAGTCGGTTCATACCTAAAGTCACCACACCAGAGCAGTGCTGTCACGAGGCAGCTCTGGTCCCACAGAAACTCCACCACGGAAATGTCATGTCCCAATGGGCTGGGACCTGGGTCTCCAAGCAGACATGGTCGAGCAAATGCTGAGACTGGGCAGCCCTGATGGGATGTTCAACCAGAGACCACTTAAACAGCAGGTGACCTCATCAGAACTGAGAGTTGCTCTGGATCAGATGTGAGCCTCCAGACCCCCTTTTTCTCCTCTTATTGTTTTACTTTTTCTGTTCTGAAGCAAGTGTCCATGCAACCCAGGCTGGCCTTGAGTTTGTAATCATCCTGCCTTGGCCTCTAAGTGCTGGACTTTCGAGTGATGCTTGGTTTTCAAGCTCATGACCTCATTCTCGGTGGGGAACCTCTCCATAGAGATCACATGACAAGGGTTCCCATTCTGATTCAGCTGCTATATTAAAAACTGTCTTAGCCAGATGTGATGGTGCACACCTTTAATCCTAGCACTCAGGAAGAAGAGACAGGGGATCTCTGTGAGTTCAAGACCAGCCTTGTCTATATAGGGAGTTTCTAGGACAACCAGGACTACATAAAGAGACCCTGTCTCAAAATATCTGCCTAACAGTCCCTTGGCTAAATGTAGTTCTCTCAAGTGTATCCGGTTGGCCTCAAGCTCCCTGTGAAGACAAGGATGAGTTTGCCCTCCCAATCTTCCTGCCTCTACCTTCCCAAGTGCTGGGATTACAGGCACTACCAAGCCCAGCTTCTATAAATTTTAAGTTCCTGGAAATTATCTCAAGGTCTGATGAAAAATGGGACTGGGGAAACGACTCAGTTGGTAAAGCTCTTGACACATATTCAGGCCCTGAGGACCTTAATTCAGAACTCCAGGACCTAAGTAAGATGCTGGGCATGGGGGCTCACATCTGTAACCCCACACTGGGGAGGCAGAGACAGGACGCCCTGGAGCTTGCCAGTCAGTCAGTCAGTCAGTCAGTCAGTCAGTCAGTCAGTCAGTCAGTCAATCTAGCTAAATCGGTGGCATCGAGGTACAATGAAGAACCCTGTATCAAACATAAGGAATACACACCTCTGGTTTCTACATGGATATGCAGAGATGCACACATGTGTCCTCATACATATACATCACATACATGTCCACACGCACAGGAAAAGAAATAGGAATGACTAGTAGAAGCATAGTCCCCTCCTACCTGTAATACCTTGGCAGTCCTGGTGCTGTGCAGCCATTGTGCTGAGGTAAACTGCTATCCTACCAGGAGTGCTGTGGGCATTCCTGACACAGGTGACAAGTCCTCGATGTCCTCGGGTCTTCCTGTGTTAAGGTCACTCACGAATCAGGGTGCAGATCTTTATCAGAGCCATGGCTGTTCAGCTTCTCAAGATGCCCCCGCCCCCATCTTACTCTTAGTGTCTCTGTCAATGTTCCCCCCAAACAAGGAAGGCTCTCCGAGAGAAGTTGCAACCTCTGCACACACATCCACCTCACCCCTGACATCCAGATCAGCCTCAAGAAGCTGAGACTTTTCCAGCGGGAGCAAGTATTCGGGGAGCTAAGATGTGCCAGTATGCATAAAATGGTAGAGGGCTGCATAACAAGCCCTGGGTTCCATTTGCAATGTGTGATTTACCCATTGTAAATGTGCGATTCCATGAAGACTGCTAAATATGGCACGGTGGTGCATGTCTATAATCCAGCACTTGGGAGGTGAGGACTGGAGAAACAGAAGCTCAAGGTTATACTCAGCTCTAAAGCAAATTAAGGCTCCCAAGAAACCCACCTTTGGATAAAGACAAGGATATTCCTATAAATTCACCTCACAGCCTCCCCCAGGACTTACTGTGTGTGTCTAGGGAATTTCTCTGGGCTCCTCTGAGGCAGATAGTTGCATTTGGTCTGCCCACCCTACTTACTTTGCACAAAGCCAGTGAAAGACACTGTTTTTATTCCCAAAAATTTCAACCTAACAGTCAATTGGTTAATTTACTGTAATGAAGTCTCTGTCCAAGTCAAGAGAGAGGTTCAATAATTTGGCCTCCATGAAAGCACATGGTCTCGCTGAGAACTCACTTAAAGGACCTGAGCCATGTGCCACCTAGTGGAGGAGATGGGAAATGCATGCCTGCCCTGCAGACCAACTTAGCAGAAGCAGCTGAGGTAGATGAGGCTTTGCTTCAGTCACTTTATTGGTGGGAAATGTAAAGAAAATGCACTATCTTATCTATCATAGATAATAGCAGTGAGATGCTTTGGGAAATGTACCCATTGTCTCCAGTATGTCCCTTGGGAAAAGCCTTTCTCCAGCATTTAAGATGAAGACCTGTCTTAGATGAAGGAAAAAAGCAAGGGAATCTCGGGTTCCATCAGGTCTGCTTCCTGTGTTATTCTGAGGGCTTACTCTGAAGGTCAAAGGAGCAATGGGGTTTGAGGAACCAGCCTGAGTGGCTGTGCAGCTTGAAGACGGGAGAGAGGAGTGACTTCTGATTCCAACCCCAGATGCTCTCGCTCTGTGACAAAGAGAAAGAAACCAAACTGCTCCACCTCTGGGACGGAGTCTTCCCTTGATGGAGGAGCAGTCTTCCGGGTTTGAACATTCTTCCTGGAGAAGCAAACAGAAAACTGCAAAACAAATAAAGAAAACTACTTAAGAGATTCAGTTGTCACAACTCGCGGTCCAGCACACTGGGGGATCGTAAATGTGCAATTCCATGAAGACTGCTTAAGTGCAGATTTCATCTTTGCTGACTTTAAGAGGAAACTGATGCCCAGGGAGAAGTGTATAACAGCTTCTAGTTGAGAAGGACTGCCCAGCTCTGCACCCGCATTCCAGGATTCATTCAGTTATGCACGTGCATCCTAAAGTTGACTTGGTGATGCGCCTCTGCTCCTGTATTGACTCAACTATACACTTAACACCCCTGTATTGATATTGGATATGCACCTGAACCCTGGGTTCACTCAGCTATGCACCTGCACGTACCCCTGTTGTCTCAGGTAGAGTTTCTGTTGCTGTGATAAAACACCATGACCAAGACAACTAATAAAAGAAAACATTCAATTAAGTTTACTATTTCAGAAGCCTTCAAAGGCTTCTCTCTCCCAGTTTTTCACTCCCTGTGTGCAGCTTTCCTTGGCAGATATCTCGTGGTTCCAGCACACAGAAGATTTTGGGAGATCCAGTGTAGTTCAGAATTCATATTCAGAGCATCACGTAATGATCTCTCAGGGCCCTCATGGGGACTCCTCTGCCATATACCTAGCCTCAGGGGCTCTCCTCGACTACAGGGTTAGATTCTGGTCCCTTTATCCGTGTATCCTTCATTACTCAAAAGTCGGAGCCACATGGACGACACCACTGTGTTCAGCCACCTGCTAGGAGGTTACCCTAGCCCCTTGAACACTTCTGTGGAGGAACAAGGTTTGCAGTTTCTTTCTAGTAACAGACAATTCCTCAGGCCTTTTCTTCTCACAAGTGGGAAGTTTGCTGGGTGTGGCTTACCCTGAGGGCACCGCTCTCTAACACAGGGATTTAGAGCAGGCCTCTCCTTCATTCTCTTATCTCAGCACAAGCCTTGGCTCCAACATTAAATTTCTCTGGTGCTCATTTTCCCCTTCAAACTACATTTGTATTTTCACTGTAGACCTGCATAAGTCTGATTATTAATGACCATTCCGCAAAGTCAATATTAGGTTGCTTTGAAATCTCCTCCAACAAAGGAATTAGTTTGTCCATTGCTTTTCAGTTCATCCTTGGGCAAATTTTTAGGACAAGGGTTGAAGCTAAACACATTTGCTTTCTGTTAAAATGCCACAAGAATGGGCTACAGCCCAGTTGCTAATACTCTTTCCCTCTGAGAAACCTCAGGTTGAGCCTCCATAGTGTACATGGCTCTCAGTGCTACTATCTTCCAAGCTCCTGCTAGAATGGTCCATTTAGCTCTGCTTACAGTATCTTTCTAGTTCCAAAGTCCCAAAGTCTTCCACAGTCCTCAAAAAAAAAAAAAATCACATAGGGCTGTTGCAGAAATAACCCACTTCCTCCTACCAATTTCAGAGTTTATATTGCTGTGATAAAACATCATGATCAAAGTAACTCATAAAAGATGGCATTTAATTGGGGCTCACAGTTTCACAGGATTAGAGTCAGTGATGGCAGAGTTAAGGCATGGTGGCAGGTGGCTAGTGCTGCAGCTGACAGCTCACATCTTGAGCCACATGCAAGGCGAAGAGAGAGAGACAGAAAGAGAGAGAGAGAGAGGGAGAGAGAGAGAGAGGGAGAGGGAGAGAGAGAGAGAGAGAGAGAGAGAGAGAGAGAGAGAGAGAGAGAGAGAGCAAGCACAGTGGGTGTGAGTCTTTTAAACCTCAAAGCCCACTCCCAGTGACATGCCTCCTCCAAGGCCTCCTAATCCTTCCATACAGTTCCACCAATTAGGGATCACATATTCAAACAGAATCTGTGGGGGGCATTCTCATTCAAACCCCCACACCTGTGTTGATTCGGTTATGCACCTAAACTCCTGGGCTTATGCACCTAGACACGTGGGTTATGTATTAGTACCCAGGAATACTTCATTACTTTAAGTGAGCCTGTCCTTTTCCATTTTCATCCTCAAATTGCTTTTGTTATTTCCCTTAAAACCTGATGTTTGTGTAGCCATCTGTTTTACTTCTTTGATTTTCCAACAGTATTGGATGTTCAACGATTTAAGGTCGTCTCCAGAAAGACGCTTAAAGGTTCAGAGCTTACCAGGCCCACTCTATCTGCTTTTGGCCACTAATCCTCACTGTAAAAACCAAATACATTTTTGTATTTCTGGTATTTTCAACCTGCTCTCCTGGGGTGGCCCCATAGCTCCAGTT
This sequence comes from Ondatra zibethicus, assembly GCA_004026605.1. Lineage (NCBI taxonomy): Eukaryota > Metazoa > Chordata > Mammalia > Rodentia > Cricetidae > Ondatra > Ondatra zibethicus. The sequence continues at coordinate 8,260 of PVIU01030808.1, read as the reverse complement.
GTAACATGCCACTTCAGGAACTGTGCTTCTGGACATTTCCTCTGCCTAATCAATTCATTGCTTATGAACTGGACCTCACTCAAGTTCTCCAGACATAGGCATGTTCTAGCCCAACTATCAGAATGTAACACAAGTGACCTCTAGTTCACTTCTCAGGGGAGCCCTTGTTCCCCCTTGAAATCTCAAGAGCACTATCTTCCTGCCCACATCTCTGTGTACATTCTGGTCTTCCAAACTCCCACCAAAACTTTCCCCCTGTTCTCTTCTCATTGCACTTTGGAATTTCTCTGTATCTCCAAAATCTTCCATACTCCCACAAACCAGTCCCAAGGACCTGTGAATCACACGCAAGGACTATCAGAGCGACCAGTCCATTTCTGTTCCCACTTTTCACATAGTTCTGACCTGTCAGGAGCACCCTGCAGGAGGGAGGATTTATTCTGCTGAAGGTTTCAGAGATATTTCAGTCCATCATGTAGAGGAAGGCCTGGTGGAAGGACTCTCTGCTGGCAGCAGTGGGACTATGTGGGGACTAAGTAGCAGAGAGGGTGCTGGGGCCAGAGGTGGGGCTACCGTCTTCAGAAAGCTACCTCCACCAGCAAGGCCCTTCCTCCTACACAGCTCAAAACATTACCACCAGCTGGAAAACAAGTAGAAGAGGACAAAAGAACAGTGCGGAGACATCAAACCCTAACAGTGGCTGTTTAAGTTCAAGGCTAAGTAGAAGGGAGAGAAAGATAAGGCTGAGGGGCCTGAGAGATGGCGCAGCCAGTAAAGACACCTGCCAACAAGCCGGATGACCTGGATTTTATCCCCAGTGAAAGGCGAGAATCAGTTACCTGCCACAGGTTGTCCTCTGACTTCTACACATCTGCCATGGCGCGGGCAGCATATATACACACTGAAATTTAAACGTAATAAAACTCTTTTTAAAAATAAAGGTAAATATAAGGGTTTGAGTGAAGCTGAATTAAAAAGCAATTTGACAGAAGAACTTCAAGACAGTAATACCTGGACAGTGATAAGCTGATGCTACCCCTTCCTGTCCTTCAAGGTTCAGAAGACTCGAGTCAGGTGACACGAGGACTGTAAACATCACAGGACACTGGCAAGGGAGCCATTAGGGTCTACAGCTGCTGTCACTTTCGCCTCTGCCTTCAGTATTGCAAAGGTATCATGGTCTGCGGACCTTGACAAGAAGCAATCTTCTTGCCCTAGCATAGATGCTTCTGGGCAGATATCATGTTATGTTATGCACAGACACAGAGGTTCCAGCCCAGGCTCTGCCTCCATCAGTCAGCTACACAGTCATGCTGGTGCCTGAAACACAAACACAAATACACCATGTGCTGGACTGTCCTCTATGGGAACACCAACTGTGAGTAACTACCTCTTGCCATGATTTCTGTTCTAGTTCCATTGCTATTGCCATGATAAAACACACTAAGCAAAAGGCACATGGGAGAGGAAAGGGCTCATTGGTCGTATAATTCCAGGTTACAGTCCATCACTGAGAAGAAGTCAAGGCACGAATTCAAACAGCTCATCACCAGTTGAGAGAAGAAAGGAACAAATGCACCCATGCTCCCTACTGGCTTGCTTGCTACTTTTCTTCACTCTTAAACAGTTCAGGGACCACTGTAGTGAATGGTGCCACCCACAGTAGCTGAGTCTTCCTAAGTCAGTTAACAATCAATACAATTCCCTATATACAAATATGCCCACGGGCCAGCCTGAGCTAGTAATTCCTCATGGAGACTGTCCTGCTGTGTGATGCTAAACAGCACACCCATCCTGGCTTGGTGCCCATGAGAGTGTTTGTGGCTGTTGACACCTACTGGACTGCAGGAAAGGCTAGCAGTATTCTAGTTTCTGGACTTCAGAAGAGATTTCTCCTCCACCACTTCCTTCATGTTACTGGTATTAGTCCCTTCTGATCATCCCTTTGTGCCTGTCATTCACAGCACTCTGTGACAGCGCCATCTGGCTTGGTTCCTGCTTTCATGCACTTCGTGAAGTATTTCTCCTGCCTGGTGGGTCCAAAATCCCTGGCTTCTATCGGCAGTCAAGACTGTCCCTGCATCCTCTCTCTCCTCCAGCACAGACATCCTTGTCCATGTCATAGGTCCCCATCATCTGACTCTGAATGGCCCTCTGTCTTCCCATGGATGACACTGGTTGCTACAGATTATTTCCTGAGCTTCACCTATGGCTGCTTTGTCTTGTTACCACTGTCCTTGTGGTGCACACAGAGAGTGACGAGCGTGACTCTAAAAATGGTTCCTCCAGTGTGACACCCAGCACTTCTTGTTCTCTCTCACTGGCTTTGTGTTTTCTTTTGTGGTTCCTGCTCTCAGTGTTCACATGGTTTCTGCTCACACAGGAAGAACACCCCTCTTGTACTGCCATGTCAGTCACTTTGTTGTTAATGCATTTGCTCCCATTGTCACCAACGACATGTTAAACGTTAGGATAGTATACCCCAGCCGGCTTGCATGCGACTAAAAAGAGCAATGTATCTGTCCCCTAAGACTGTTAACAGCAGCATGGAGCAGGTGCCAGAGCCTGCAGAGAGCTAATCACAGTGAACATACTCGGAAAACTGGCCTCTGGATGAGGAGGGTCAGTCTGTGGGAATGTCAGTCACACACAGTAATTCACACTCATACTTCTGATTGTGGGAGACACTAAGTCCTTTATATTCTCACTTTCTTTGTGCCATTATGATTTTATTAATGGGGAGCTGGAGAGATGGCTCAGTGGTTAAGAGTGTGTGGTGCTCTTGCAGAGGACACGTTAAGTCCCCAGTACCCACACTGGGTGGCTCACAAATGCTTGCAATCTGGCTCCAAGGGAATCTGATGCCCTCCTCTGCTCTCCAGGGTCACTGGGTGCTGGGAAATAGACTTAGGTCTTCTATAAGAGCAGTGCATGCTCTTAGCTGCTGAGCCATCTCTTGATCCCAATGTATTAATATTCTTAACTATCTTATTAATCATGTAAATTATGTAAATAGATCATTTAATGTGGTAGTATGTATGTACTTAATATTTATTAATATAAATTATTATAAATATTAATATAATAATATTTTTCTTAACAGTAGTATATTATTACTAATGCATTGATGTCTTTCTGCTTACATGTTAATATATTAACATATTGGTTTATATATAATGTATTAATGTGTAATATATTGGTGGTTATACTATTACCACAATCAATTCTCTCTCTTTTTTTTGTTTTTTTTGAGACAGGGTTTCAAAACCCTCTCTGTGTTGCAGCTCTGGCTGTCCTAGAACTCTCTCTGTAGACCAGGCTGGCCTCAAACTCACAGGGATCTGCCTGCCTCTGCCTCCCAAGTGCTGGGATTAAAGATGTGCGCCACCACCATCCTATCTACCATTAACTCTTATTTTATATACTTACACCATTTCATAATCATTATATCATTCTTGTTAAAAATCAATTTGTCAGTTTATCATATTCTAATTAATAATCATCAACATCATTAATATTTTTGAATATTACTACTAGTCATTACTGTCTAGAAGCAAGCTCTGGCAGCACATCCTTGGGCTGCTCTGCCCTCTGCAGGCAGTTCCCAGGGCTACAGGACTCCACCCAGTCCTCAGGGTCTCCTGTTGTTGAGGCTGAAGGTTCATTCTAAGACCAGTTTCCTCTTCTCTCAGGAGTTTCATAAGTAGGAAACATGTCTTCAATGATGAAACATTACTTGCCATACAGTTTGAAGTCACAGGGTAGAGTAGTAAGTCTGGAAGAGCCCCTGGGTTTTCATAGCCATTGCTGCCCCCCAGAACAACAGAGTGAACCAGATGGGCAGGAGCTGGTTTAGGGGAGAGTATCCTAGACAGCCAGACTAGGGAGCTTTCTGTACAAGAAATGGAGACCTGCCCTAACCAACTGAATGACAGCCTAGCAGAGTCCTTAGGCTAGTCTCCAGCTCTGAGCAGATGGCCCCATCTGTTCTGTTCCTTTTTTGTGCTCCTGTTCTTACAGGGAGTCTCATACAATTTGAATGCAATTACTTCCTTCCATTAGTGAGTTAATAAATCCCTAAAGAGTTCCTGGCCATTATAGTGGTGCCTAGGCTCTTACACCATATATGAGCTTAGAGAACATTCTGGTTAAACAGTCTATGGAGGGTGTGGGACAACCTAGCAACTGCAGAGCTACACAGAGCATCTGATCCTATGGTGGCAGGACCTGGCCACAGCTTCATCCATGGATCATGGGACTGTTCACAAGACAGACACTCTGTGAATTGCTCTAGGACACTTTACTGGGGAGGTGCAGGAGAATGGATTTGGACTCTTTACAGAAGGCTATGACCAACCATCCTCAGCTGAAAATTCAACATCCAACCTCTTGCTTGGGGTACCATGGCCTTGGCATACCTCAGCAAAGGTATGGAGGGTGCTACATCCCATGACCAGGTCTCCAGGGCTCTGGAAACCATTGTGAGCTGGCAGTTATGATGAACCCAAATATGCCACCATGGAGCCAAAACTGCCAGGAAAACCTCAGGGTACCCAAGAAGAAAACTCTCATGGGTCCAAGTGTCAAGCTCTCCTGTCACCCTGGATGCTATCAGCGAACTTTGGTTCCTTGAAGACACTAAACAGATGAAGTTTTTGGAAAAGTGGAGTGAGCTGGAGAGAGTGTTTCAGAAACAAAGGAGGGCACTGAGTGAGGGGACACAGCAGGTCACTGTGATGGTCACAACGGTTCAGAGCTCATAGACTGCAGTAAGAGCCTTTAGCATCAAAATGAACTCCCTCATTCCAACCTGAGCATCACCAACTTAGTGAGGACAGAACAGCCTGCAGTCATGAGCTGAGGGCCAATGGCTTCAAAATGTGACTCCAATCAGGTATGGGCTCGAATCAAGCATCAGAAAAAATGCAAATCAAAAGAAGGCTGAGGCAGGAAGGTTGCTAGGAGTTCAGAGCCATCTTGAGCTACAGAGTGTGTTCTAGGCCAGTCACAGTTACATTGTGAGACCCTGTGTCAAAAAATAATAATAAGGAAAAAAATCAGGATCTGGGAAGATGACTCAGGCAGTAAAGTGCTTACTGCACAGGCATGAGGACCTGAGTGACATGTATCTGTGACCTCAAAGCTGGAGAAGCAGAAACGAGACGCTTACAGCTTGCTGGCCAGCCAGACTGGCCTAATTGGTGAACTTCACCTGTCTCAACAAGGTGGAGGGTGATTGAGAAAGACAACTAAAACTAGCTTCTGGCCTCCACATGTGTGTGTGTGTGTGTGTGTGTGCGCACACACACACACACACACATACACACACAGAAAGAGAGAGAGAGAGATCAAAACACATCCAGACATGCCTAATCGTGTTGGTAAGAAGGTAGGGACAGGTAACTGGTTCACTGCTGGCAGAAATTTGAGATAGTACTCAGAAGACAAACAGTAAAACTCCCATATGAAGTTACCAACTCTACTCCTGAAATCCTCCCTGCGCATGACAGCATATGACCGTGTTAGCACCATTCACAGCAGCTGAGAAGTGGAAACAGCCTTAAAGTCTATCAGACACAAAGAAAGAAAGAAAATGCCGTCTACACATACAGCAAACTAAATTCCCACCATGAAAACTGGACGTCCTGTTACACACGTGACACTGGGAATGAGCCTGGAGGGCACCATGCTGAATGGAGCAGCCTGTCTCTCCAAAGGTTTAGTGGTTGAAACACATCGGTTTATACCTCCAGAACAGACTGCCAGAGGGGAGTAAACTACAGAGAGAGAATAACATCGCCATCCTGAAGGCTGGGAAACCCCAGATGGAGCAGCTGGCATTCCATAACTGGGTCTGGTGACAAGCACATACAGTCTTGACTATTCAGGAAACAAAGGAGGATCTTTTGAGCCCAGGAAGTGGAGGTAAGTCGGAGCAATAGCAATACTGTGAGACCCTATTGAAAGAGAGAGAGACTCTGCATGCTTCTGTAAGATACACCCACTGGTGCAACAGTGGCGAGAATGCTCTACGGTAACCAATAGCTGTCTGATTAGATTAGAGAACTGCCTCACAGGAGAGAGTTTGTACTTGGTGCTGTAAACCTGGCTAGAAGTCTGTAGCTGGGGAGATTGCAGGCCCAATCAGGGGGACCTATTACTATTGTTTTGCTAAATGAATATGCTGTGAGACTTCTTGCCGAATATTTATGTTCATACACATAGAATAGTGATGCTCTCAAGCCTGGCCAGAGCAGTTTCTTTTTTCAGTGGGCAATGGCTAATGCAGAAACTCTTAGCTGGTCAAAGTGTTGAAATTAAATGGCTGTTAAGTCATCAGCCTTAAAAGGGAAATCTATATCAAACCTCATTCTGCCAAGACTCAGGGAACATCACAGAAGAGGGGACAGAAATAACCTCAGAGTAGGAGGATGGAGAAGACAGCTGTGGAACTGTCTTCTGGACACAGGGACGCTGTATGCATGAACTCACAGCAGTTATGGTTGCCTGGACGAGATACACACAATGTTGACTCTGATAACAATTCCAGCATGAGTAAAGGACGGGGATACAAGGTTCCATGCCTAGCTGTGATGCCACTGGCAGTAAAAGCTGCTGGGAGGTGGAAAGTAACTTTTCCTCAGTGATAAAGCCTCTGGTTAGCTGCCCATGGTTCAGTAAATAGATTCATACTCGTGTTCACGCAAGGAAGCCTATTTAAATGCAATAGATTATTCAAAATAAATAGATAAGGGCCCGAGATGGTTCAGGGAGTAAAGGTACTTGCTACCAACCAAGGAGAGAGAGAGAGAGAGAGAGAGAGAGAGAGAGAGAGAGAGAATAAATAAATAAATAAGTAAATAAATAAGGAAACAGAGCAACACTTTGGGATGAAGGATTTCAGAGTAAAGGGGAGGGAGCAAAAGCACTATATACATGGATGAAATTGTCAACAAATAAATAAAACTTATTTTTAAAAAGAAGAAAAGCCACCCATACCTGGAGCGGCCCATTTGGCTGTGTCTTTACAGGACAGGTAGAAAACCATACCACCATACCTGTTATCCCTTAAACAGCAACAGGGATCTACTCCCGTGAGTGGAGACACCATGGGGGAAACTCAGCACCACTGCGTTGGAGTAGTTCCCAGCACCTGAGTTAGGATGCCCTCTGCCCTATGGAACCAAGCTGAGCTGAGATTCAGATTCTGACTGGCAGTAGCCTCCAATGAGTGGGTGGGCACAGAGTAGAGAAGGGAGGAAATGGCCAGAGACTGAGTGGTCAAACAGGCGTGGCAGGGAAAGGGATCCCATTGTAGGTGTGAGAGCTGGGTGAGTTTGCACTCACAGGAGAAGAGTGGAGAGCCCACCCCCAGAGGCTAATATAGTCGTGAAGAAACTGAGGCAGAACAGGCCTGGGAATGTCTATGTAATTTGTGAATGGCACGCTTACAGAGAGCGACCAAATGCTCTCTGTAGAAACAGGGTGGTGACTCATTTACTCTCCTCTTTGTTGTTTCTAATAAGACATCATGGGTAACTTGAAAAATTAGAATATAAAATAAACATCATCAGGGAACATTAAGCAATGAAAGTATGTACATGTGACCAAGATGGTATTCTTATGGGTCACATGGTCAGCAGAGATAGCAGATGATCATTGCACTGGTCTCTTGGGACATCCCTAACTACCTGGATCTCAGGTGCCAATAAGGTGGGGACAAACAAACAAACAAACAAAAACCAGGAACAGCACTGTAAAAAACAGAGAGGGATGCTTAGCTGAGACATCAGGAAGTCAATGAATGCAGAAAACATGAGGATTTGGAAGACCCACATAGAGTCATAAGGAAGTGACTGCATGCAGACTTGCACCTGACCCTGGACAGGGACATAAAAGCCCCAGGCTCAGGAGGCTCCACACCTACACACTTCCCTCTCTACCTGCTCCTCTGACCTACTCCATCCTCAACCCAACACCAGAACCATGAGCTGCTGTGGCTGTTCCGGAGGCTGTGGCTCCCGCTGTGGGGGCTGTGGCTCCAGCTGTGGGGGCTGTGGCTCCAGCTGCTGTGTGCCTGTGTGCTGCTGTGTGCCTGCCTGTTCCTGCTCCAGCTGTGGGGGCAGCAAGGGAGGCTGTGGCTCCTGTGGGGGCTGTGGTTCCTGTGGAGGCTGCAAGGGAGGCTGTGGTGGCTGTGGCTCCTGTGGGGGCTGCAAGGGAGGCTGTGGCTCCTGTGGGGGCTGTGGTTCCTGTGGGGGCT
>PVIU01030807.1:0-15611 GCA_004026605.1 Ondatra zibethicus | reverse complement strand
TGGGGGTGGGCCTTGGACTTCCAACAGGGCAGGCCACCATGCCCTCTTTCAAGGAAGAAGGGGGAGGGAGGAGGGGTGGGGGGTAGTGGGAGGGGACCGGGAGAAGGGGAAGAAAGGAAAAAATTTTTTTTTTTATCTTTAATTATGTTCTTGAATGGAAAAAATAAAACAAAACAATGTATGGAAAAAAAAAAAAAAAAAAAAAAAAAAAAGAAAGGGACTTGGAAACAGCAGTCTTTTAGGTTTGGGACGACAGTAGAGATGCCCTCTTTCTGAGTCTCCAAACAAACCAGAATGTAAGGTGGTTGCTTCTCTGACTCTCTGAGGTTTTCACTCCAATGTCTGATTCCAGAGTCCTTATTGGTAGATAGAATGATAAAGATTTAGTTAAAAACTATGTTTGGTGCCAAAGGCAGAACCAGTGAAACTTGGACCAGAAATACTGCCAGGCCATTGTCTAAGCAGTGGGGCCTGCCACAGAAGGTAATTAAAATATCTGTAGATTCAGGTGCAGCCACTAAACCAATGGAAAAACAATGGTCAATCTTGTACATAAAGACATCAGTCAGAAAGACATAGATAAACACATGAGACAGATATATGGACTGGTACATACAAAGTTTCCTTAAAGATTTCACCCATATAAATTCACAATATACTTACAGTAATAACAACCAGTTCATAAATACATTGCTTCCTGATACAATTAAGAGGATCTTTGAATGTTCAGTCCTGAATATATTTGCATGCTCTGGTGTATGACTACATATTCATACATGTTTATATGACTATATTGTATCAAATCTGAACTCACCCTACTGAAATATTTCAACTATCATTTATAATAGTGCTCAAAGAATTCATCTGTTACAAGATTTTTCCTATTGAAACACAGCCAGAAATGGTATTCAACTGTTTGTATTTCTAGTAACTCACTTCAAAATAAAGCATATAACATCCCTACAGTAGTAAAGTAGCACTTCTCCTTGCAAAGCATAAACAGCATCATGGGATCGTCTTTCACTTTCAATAGATATTCACATTCGAGCTCTTCATTGAGTTTCAAAATTCTAGACCTTTTATAAAACGTTCCCTGCACTTGTTTCAACAAATAGCTGGTTGATTAAATAGACAATTTAAATAATCAGAAAGGGAGAAAACTTTATTTTCTAGGCCTGAGTAATTTGCAAGTAATATATGTTTTACAATTATTTGTTTATATTGCTTTCTCTGACCTTGTATGGAATGTTTCTGGGTCAAGCCTACAAATTCTGTTAAGATAGCTGTGCAATGACTCAGTATGAACATTATAATTCACTGGCTCTTTAGATGTGATTTATGTAAATAAATTCAGTATTGAAGTTTCTGGTGTTTCTATGTTTGGATCCCCCTCAGAATTATTCTGATTAACTTACCACCTAACATAATGACTCAGAGCTGGCATGGAGTTGGAATCCCTGGCAAGCTACTTTCCTGAAACCTATCTATTAAATTAAAAGGCATTATCCTTCAAAGGCCTTTCTATATCTGTATTTGTACATTTATTATGCAGAAAACCTCCTCAAAGCCCTTGATATTGTCAATAAGAAACTTCCAGAACTACTGGATAATGGCTCTGTGAAATATTTATCAACCCAATTCTGTCTGTGTGCTCCTGGGAGACTACCGTTTATGTGAGCAGTATGAATGAAAGTCCTTTAACTCATTGTCCCATTGCAATCAATTGTGCTGGACAAGGCTCACTATTTGAAGCCATGCAATCTCACATGAAGAATAAAAACAATAATCATTGCTTCTGACAAAATTATTGCTTTTTATGTAAAATAATCTGCAGGCCTCTGCTGTATCACTATTTTTTTCCTCAAATAGTCATATAACTACAATTCTTTGCTTTAAAATAGTTATTATTCTCATGATTTCCATTATCTTCATGCTTCAAAATAATATTTTTATTGTTACCGGTCAAACAGAACAGAGTAAAATAAATAATATTTACACAAAGGATTATTCTCCTGTATGTTCTTATTAACCAAAATCTTTATGTTATGATTTAGAATTCTATTCAAGCCAACATTTAATTGTTTGGAGCTAATAGCATAAGATTGTCAGACATAAACTTTAAAATGCAATTATATTGCTAAACATGATAAATTCTAATCACATGTGCTTATATGTTAGTAGAAATAGGAAACAAGTTACAGTGTTAATAGTTTTAGACATTTAGACTGAATTTAATGTGCATCTAGTCTGATTTATCTGTATAAAGCACATAGCAGCTATATCCAATGCTTCATTAGATAAGAAATCCTTCACACTAAGGAAAGTATCATTTAATGTGAGAAAATTAGTGGTTTATGCACAACATACATTTAAAATATGAAATTTAAAGTACTCATTAATATTTATATCACACCTTCATCATTTCTCACACATGTTCTTTTTCTACATGGTATAGCAAAAGCATAAGTTATCACCATAAAACTTGATCAACTAAGGCACATGTATAATTAACCTGATTTAAACTCTATACAATGTATATATATTTTGAATCATTCCAAATCAGCATTTTAGATTTTATTTACCAATTAAAACTAAGTATTATCTTTAGCATAAGGAAATTAAGAAAAAATAATTTTAAATGTTTGTTTTTAGGATAGTACAGAATTGATTATATTAAAATATTTTCCTAGATCTTACAATTAGCTCATTATTATCTTACAATTTTATGTTCATTATTTTTTAAAAGATTACAAAATATGTAGGGTCTTATTGAAAAAATGTTTAAACATATTTGCAAAAGAATAAATAATAAATTTTTGTTCCAAGACTTTTTAAGAAATTAATATAATTATAATCTTAATTTGTGTGAATCTTACACATTTTAATATTCTACAATGAAACTTGAGTTTAAGTGGTTCCTGTTTAGTTTTTGTTTCACAGATGTTGGACTAATTATGAGAATAGTATTTGCTACTCTTCTGGCTTGCACACTCTAAGTACTCTTGGGCTGTTAAGACTATTATTCTAATTTCTACTTTTGTTGCACTTTCAAAAAAGTAACTTAACTCATATGATAAAATTATCAGGTAGCTCTCAGTCTACAAAACAGTCAGTCTCTTTAATCTTTGCTTAGGCCTTACTTAGGAATAGAGAACCACTCCGCTGAAGAAGCGAGAAGATTGCAGGTGTCTACCTGTTGTATTATAACAGTACTGATAGAAGCTTACTACTGTATTTCACTTTCATGATTTCATATCACCTAATGAGATACCTCCAAAATATAAATGGAGGTAATATAATTGAAGTTTCTTAGGTTATATGTTAAGTAATGATTTAAGTCCTCACTTCAATTTTAGCTTTACTGATGAAATTCTTTGAAAAACTATCCCTGTCTTAACTAGATAGGGCTGTACACTCATTCTAATACATTTGGTTAAAACAAAGACATGTTATAGTTTAAAAACATGGTTAAACATTTGGTGTTAAACATATGTGGGCACTGCTTTCAGTTAAAGAGTGCTTGACTAATATGAGAAACCCTGTGTTTCAACCAGCACTGTATAATTTGCACAAACTTGCTTTGCGTTTACTTTATAATCCATACTGACATTGAGTCTATGTTGCACTAATTCAGCCTTTTAAGTTCTCTGAGAATTACAGACCTCTGCCAATAGGACTGGACAATTTTATTTATTGCTTTATAAGTTGCTTTTTGATTAAAATTTAGAGAAACTGAAACACTCATTTGTTTTTGGAGAGATTGGGTTTCTTGTGAAACAGATGCTCCTTTGTACATAGCAACCATGTGTTTGTATGTGTGTGGTTGTGTGTGTGTGCACGTGTGTGTGTATGGGTGTATGTATATATATGAATATGTTGGGTGTGGTTAAGTAGGGGTGCTTCTGTGTATGTGTGTTTCTGTGTGTGTGCATGTGCACATGTGACCTTGAGTATGTTGGAAGTTGGCAACTGCCAATCAAAACCTTTATTTCAAAGAAAAATTAAGAAAATAAGATTTTAATGAAAAAAAACCTGACATAACTTTGAGAAACATAAATGTCATAAATCATAGAAGAAAACAACTCACTGAGTTCCACATGACAATAAAATTTCTAATCAGTTTTATATGTGAAATTGAATTTTAAAGATACCTTTAAAGGTGGGAAATTGGAAATTTAGATTTCTTTCACTGATAAACACCCAAGTATTTGATCTAGTTTGAGCAAAACTAAATAAATCAATAATAGGTGTCTGGTCAAGGTTAAACAATGAACATAGTCAGAAAACTTAATCAGAATGTTTGCACAAAGTTATTTTAAAAATAGAATTAAAAATTAAACTAAGTTGATGGGCTATAAAATTGATAAGATCATTGTAACGATGTTTCTTAATTGAAAGTTTTGCACAATTATTTGACACATTACACAAAACTAGTAATTGGTGCATTAAATAGTTATAAATTTTTATGTTACTCTGACATGTGGCTATAACTAAGTCATACTTATTTCTAAAACAAAAGAAGAAAATGTGAAACCAGTTTCCAAAAATTAAGACATCATTGGGAAAGGGGATGTACATCTTGATGAGTTAGTATACACTCAAAGGAAGATGAAAAAGCAAAAGATGAGGAATTTTTAATTCTTCTTATTTAAGTAGTTTCAGATAATGTCAATACATAAATAATAGGGACTTGAAAACAGGTAGTGTCAGAGTCATTGTTGTTATCTTTAAAAGACCAAAAGATAATATGAAGCTCAAATATTGCCAGTAATGTCATCATTTCCAGTCTTTTCATTTCTGACTCTCTGTTTCTCTCTCTGTTCTTGCCTCTGTTTCTATGTTTCTGTTTATTTAATTCTCTCTCTCTTTCTCTCTTTCTGTCTGTCTGTCTCTCTCTCTCTCTCTCTGTGTGTGTGTGTGTGTGTGTGTGTGTGTGTGTGTGTGTATAATGTGTATAACTGTGATTAGCATGTTTGTGATTTACATGAGTATGAGAAGGCCAGATGAGTATTTTGGGTGACTTCCCATTTTGCTCTCCACCTCATTTCCGAGAAAGTATTTCTTACTGTTGTAGTTCGAATGTAATTGGCCCCCATAAGCTCATAGGAGGTAGCACTATAAGGAGTTGAACTTTGTTGGAGCAGGTTAAAGCCTTATTGGAGGAACTGTGTTACTGTGGAGGGAGGCTTTGAGGTCTTATATATGTTCAAGCCATGTACAGTGTCTCATTTCCCTTCCTGTTGCCTCAAGGATGAAGAAGTAGCTTCCATAGTTTGCTTCTTTTCTAGCATGATGTCTGCCTCCACACTGCCATGTTCTACCATAATGATAGCTGACTAAACCTATGAAACTGTAAGTCACTCAATTAAATGTTTTCCTTTATAAGAGTTACAATGGTCTTGGAGTCTGTTCACAGCAATAGAAACCCTGAATAAGACACTGACTAAATCTAAAGCCCACCTTTTAAGCTAGACTGGCTTGCCACCTAGTTTCTTGTAACTTTCCTGCCTACACCTCCAATCTCTGGGATTGTATGAAATCATTGTCTATTCACATGGCTCCTAGAAATTTGAAAACAGATTTCCATACTTTTACAACAAGTGCTTTTACCCAATGACCCACCTCCCAAACCCTTTCAGTATATTTTCTGTGTAAAATTGAAGGATTTCTCACTGATATTCTCATATTTCTATATCATGTATTTTGTTCATATTCTCCCTTCTTAAGCTTTCTTATCCCACAGTTTCTTTATGCTAACCTTTTTATTACTTTCAAATAGTTATCTATATAATTTCTTTAACATATTCTCATATGAATGTTTACATATATGTATGTTTCTAGGAACAGTTGTATGTGTAATTTCTAGATAATTGAAATGAGACTAAATGTAATATTTTGTGTTTTAAGTCTGTTATTTTGTCTAAGTGAACACCCATTCCATTCATTTTCTTTCAAAAGACAAAGTATTTTTCATTTTGTGGGCAAATAATAACCCAGCATGTATATATTGTTTGTTTGTTCTATTTGGTCCTTGAGTCTAACTTCCAAAGTGAGCGTGCACAACATTTCACTCCTATTAGCACTATAAGGATTCATTTTTCCACAAATCTCTTGTTAGCATTTGTTAACAGTCATATCTTCTGATTTTAAGCACAAACACTTGATATAAGGACATTATTCTTAAATAAATCACTCTCCTTTAAGTAATCATAGAATTCTGTGAGTTACGTTTTCTAGATTATTTGCTTATTTGCTTCATCGGGACCAAACATCATTTATAGTACATAATAGCCAGAAGATGTTTAAAGACAAAACTTAATTATAGAGACAGAGCACAAACTTAGAATTTGTCTTCAACATCACAAGTAATTAAATGAAATGTTCAGTATACTGATCAATGGTGTGTTTGACTACCATGTATAAAGCCCTTGTTTTTCTCTTTGGATCAGTAAAAAAGAAAGAAAAATCCATGAAGATTGAGAGGTATTGTAATAAAAGCTCAGTCTAAACAAGCAGCATTCTGTATTTTTAAAGCTTAATGCACATTTAAAAATTTCATATATTAGATAAAAGCTGGTAATTAAAGATCTAGCTACTTTGTGATTAGAAAATGTCTTCCAAAAGTGCAGGTAATATGCTGTTTTTATTAGACATTTATATATTTTTAATTTTGAAAGAAAAAGACATAAAGAAATACTCATGAATCCAGAGTAGAAACTGTGATGTCTTAATGAAGGGAAATGCATAGAAGTGGGGGATAAAAGCAGACACATACGCAGAGAGAAAGACATAGTGGTGGGCCTAAAGAAAAATGATAGAATGGGGAGGATAGAAAAGAGAGAAGAAACTAGACAGTAAGTCCATAACTGACAATGTCTAGGTGGCCAGGAACTAGAAGTTGGATAGCCCAGGGACCTATGGGCAAAACAAAAATGACTTAAAAACAAAAAGTCAATGAAATGATTCATATTGATATTCTGCTATATTAGTAGACAGGAGTCTCACATAAAAATCACCAAATAGTCTTCCTCTAGTAGCTAATGAGAGCAGATGCTGAGACCCACAGTTAAGCATTCGACTAGGCAGTGCTCATGGAACCCCAGGGTAATTTGGAAGGAAGTTTAGTAGGAGTCAGGGGTAAAGAAGGATACCAGGAGAACAGGGTCCACAGAATCAACTAAACAGGGCACATAAGGACTCACACAGATGGGACCAAGAAGCAGGGAGCCTCAATGGATCTGTGCTAGGTCCTCTGCATATATGCTTTGGTTGTTTAGCTTAGGATATTTGAGATATTCCTAACACTGGGAGTGGTGATGTCCCTGATTCTCTTTCCTGAAACCCCTTCCCTCCAGCCTTAATATGAGGGTTTGTACCTCGTTTTATTGCATCTTTTTATGCCGTGATTGGTTGATTTCTCTGGAAGACCTGCTCTTATCTGTAGGGAAATGGAGGACACATGGATCTGGAAGACATGGGAGGTGAGAGATGAACTGTGAAGGGAGAGAATGCTGTGATTGGAATATATTGTATGAGAGAAAAATAAATGAGGCGATTAAGAAAAAAGAAGGGAGAAGATGGTAGAGGAGTGGAGATTCAATGAGAAGAGATCTGAGGAAAGGAAAGAAGAAAGGAGGAGTAAAACACCAGTTGGGAAAACGAGAAAGAAGAGCCTAAGTTTTCTTCTAGTGGTAGCTTGATGCAATGAGCATGCTTAATGTATGAATATCTTAGAGTAATATAATGGATATATAAAAATGTTATACAATACTGAGGATACATAATATTTTATTCTAACAGGAAAACTGATAACTGGAAACACTGTTTTAAAGTTCCTTAAAATAATAAATAATCATTCTGTAAAAGAAAAAAGTCTTCAAGGCCTAGGGTTATGGACTGTTCCATGAACCTAGATTCCCATTAAATAATCTTATGAACTTTAGGAGAATTTTTTTTCAATGTGCACAGGTTATCTTAAATGAAACTCTTTAAGCTTCATTGTAGTTTTTATAGGAACAGGCTATTGGATTTTTTTCTCCTTTGATTTGATGCTTCCAATAATTGTGAAGGTACATCTTATCCTTGTATTCTGTATGAACTGATTTGCTGTCATCTCTCCTTTAGGTGCATGCATGTCACTCAAATGCTTGTCTAAATATGTAAAACATCAAAGAGATTATCATCACATCAAGTGTGAAGTGAAATACTTTTGCAAACGGTAGACAGGGTCTCTGAAGACCTACTCTTATTCATTGCAAGATATTACCAGTTGCTCTCAAGAGTCAGGAGCTGGAATAGAAAGCTACAGAAGAAAAACTTTAGCTAAATCAATGAAAAGATTTCGTTACTTGTATTGTTTTCTTAAAAGATCAATATTGAGTGTAGTGATGTGGATAGGAGACGCAATTTTCAGTCATTCTTCATGAGAATTTCCATCCCCTCACTCTGGGATGTCCTTACAGGACTGTGATGTATCTCTCTAACACCTGATCACTTGGTACAATTGTGTCTCACTCTCATTTTTCTGTTCAGTACAGGAAGAAGAAAAGGTAAGGAGCCACTTTCACATATACAGTGTGGCACAGGGTCCCTAGTACAATGACTAGATGTAATTCATTGCTACCTCTCCATTGACCATACCTTGTCTGATGTGGGTTCTCTTAGCTTGGTGATTATATATCATCACCATCATACAGTCCTGTGGAGGAGAAGCATATGATCTTAATTCTGGGGAAATAACTGTTTTCAATAAGCTTATCATTTTTTTTTACCTACAGTGCTCTGTATAATTTATAAACTTTTGCTGAGGTTTCAAAGTCTTCCAGATGTCTGCAAGCATGAATTCCATTTTCTTGCCTTATCTATCTCTTAGAAACTTTGGCTGGAGAAAAATAACAGCATATTTGATTTTGACTGACTCAAGCAGGCTACTTAACTTCTCTAACATTTTCTCTTTCACTTTTGATTGCTTAAGCACATTATCAATCTCATTTACATGCTAGTCTAAATCATTTAGATCTGTCAGAGCCTTTTCCACTTAATGAACAACATATCCTGTAGGACTCAGCAAAAAACACTGAAGTCCCATATCAATCCCCTGGTCCCTGATGACTCAACACCTTCTTAGTTTTCACCTGAGCATGGCCTGCTCTGACTTCCTGAATCGAACAGCAACCACTGCGTTGTTCATACCCAGTTACTTCTTCAAATGTCAACCCATTTTTTAGCTTAGTTAGTCTTATATTACAGGCTATGAATGAGAACGTCTACTGATGATAACCAAGTTTCCCTAAGAGCTCTTATTAATCAGTCCATCACAGACTTATTTCCTTCCTGCGGCCTCACATTAAGAAACCTCATTTTGTCTTAGGGATGTGCTGGTAACTATATTACTTATTTTCTCTGCTTCCACAATGATGATATTGATCCTATCTAATGCTGATCTCCTAAAACCCAATGAGAGCCCCGTGAGAGACTCTCCCATTTCATCATTAAAAACTTTCCTCAATTTCAACAGTTCGAAAGTAGACAATTATCTAATCATCGGAGCCCCCTGTGTGTTTATATTTTGCCAAAGATTACAGGTCCTCTCATAAGACAGGAAAACATAAGCTAAACTTCTGTTCGCTTATATATGGGCAATAAAATATCTACTGCGTCAGCAAAAATATGTGTTTTCACATACATGGTGAAATATGGCCATTTCTGGACTTCCCCTGCAGACGCCTTGTACAAAGTTTTGGTTCCGTTGCATCTTTCATCACCTACAGCAGAGACAGAATAAGACTGTCTCCCAATCTCAGCTGTGTTTCGGTAGTAGTCTACATTCAGGTGCCAAATGTTACATGAATTTTTTTGAGGAGTAAAACAATGATTGTACTCCTCAAATACAGATGAAAAAACAGACCAAAGAAACAGTTCTACCCAAGGGCAGCATAGTTATACAAGGAGCTTAATTAAGGTTTTATGTAGGAGCAGGGTTAATGGTTACATATAGGAGCATGATTCACATAGAAGCAATAACAATAATGAAGAAAAAATATCTCTCAGCTAACTTATCTTTAGTAAGGCCTGTGGCCTCGGAAGCCTCTACCCCTAGAAAATACTGTGCCTTGTCTCTGAATCTCTGAGAGAGTCAGGGTCTTTCAAGACTATCATTCCAATAACTATTGATTGTCCATAAACCTTGGGAAAGGGACTTGGTGAACTCTTTCCCTACCTCCATGAAGGAAAGTTCATGGACCCAATGTTGTGAAGATCAACTTTAGGTAATCACAGATGCTGACACTTCAAGAGGACAATAACTATGCAGTGTCCAATGATCAGCATTCCACAACATTTTCCCACTCATTAATTCCAGGTTCTTAAAAGGGTATAAAAGAAGTGAATAGGAACTTATTGGCAAAATAAAGTGCATTAAGCTTCATCGACCTCATGGGAAGCAATGGTGTTTTTCCAATCCTCCACTTTCAGGATTCTAAGAAATCATGTCGAATTTAATTATGGAAAAGACATAAAAAGCATTAAGATTGGAAGTTGCATTGATGGGAATGATCATTTAAAACAACTCAGATTAATGTGAAAATAATTCACCAATTCAATTACCTGTGGAAATGAAGATGGGAGTTGTCCACATTATTGATGACAATAATGGAAGGGAGAAGGGGACCAAAGAGTTTAATTGAGTGTATATAGAAAGATAAAGCCGCAGCTTCAGTGAAAACCAAGGTCAGATAGCAGGGCCTCCCCAGTGACAGAGATTTTAAAGAACTCAGTGAAGGAGAGATTCAACTTAGATGTGTAAAATAATATCTTCAAAGGAAAGTGAACAATGACTAATCCGAGGTTATACAACTCCATAAAATATGTTACAATAGTCCATAAAGCAGTACATTTTGTTTGTGAATTTTGAGTTAATAATCTGTAACAAGCTTCTCTTCACTACATTTTACTCTCATTTATCAAGTTTCTATTTTACCCAGGGGACTAAGTATTTGATGTGGCTGCTAAGATAGTGATAGCTTCACTCCTGAAGCTAGGATTAGCTTCATCATAAAATGCAATAAAAAACAATATAGAAAATAATCATATATACTTTCTATGTAAAAAAATTCAAAAAATAAAAGATCCAGACATTAAAATTAAGACATATCTCATTTATTTTAACATATTTTAAAATTCTGTCTATGTTTTATCAAATGATATTCCACCTAGATTGGTTTATTTTATTAAGTAACACATGCACTCATAATAAAGTGACATGCCTTAGACATTTTGTGTTTTTGTTCCAATTCAAATTATTTCTTGATCAACAATTTATGGAACCAGAAATCCTGAATCAAAATATGTAAAATATTTTGTTATGAGGAAAAATAATAGCCTTGTAATGATATAAGTGACTTAGATGCCAATGCAAAAATATTTCCTATTAAAATTTCAACAAAATCAGGATGTTCTAGATTTGCAAAATATCAATATGTACGCATGTTCATTTGTAGGGAAGATTCCACTGAGTACACAATATCTTCTCTCACAAAAGTGGAAGCTCATTTATTCAAATGAGTTAGGGAACTTCAATCAAAATCTCTCCTGCAAGTCCTCCGTTCTGAAGAATGCAGCTTGACGAAGAGGACTCCGTGTGGATACCATTTTGCTCTAGTTTAAAGTAAAGGGTATCTAAATATAGTACTTCTGTTGAATACAAAGTTGGTTTCAGGCACAGAGGAGGAAGCTTTATTTTGAAAAATTTGTGGCAGCAAAATATCCACTTTGCATTAAGATGAACTGTATCTTTTTGTTTTCTTGGAACACTTTTATACAATTATTTTTAAGGAATTTTCCTTTAAGCTTAACCTTCAGCTATTTTTTTGCACATCTATAAATATGTGTGTGTAATTTTAATGAATTTTGCAGACACATGCACATGTACCTGGATTGTCTTACACCAACACACCCACACACTCTCTTCTATTTCATAAGCCAGAATAAAAATTAACCCTTTATCAAAACAAAAAAATATTTTATAAAAGTCAGCCAACTCTAGTACTTCACAGAAACTTATAGCTGTAGACACTGTTTGAATGACCTCATGGAAGAAAACATAAAAAGCCTTTAAAACACGCATTAATGTATAGGCCACTTGCTACCTCATGGCCTTTAAGAATAAAGGAATATATTTTACTATGTTATCAGCAGCAAAATAGTGACTAAGTCTTGTTGTCAATTTAAGAAGTGATGATTAGAACAAAGAAAATAGCAGGTGGTGATCAAGGGCAGTGAAGTAACCTGATTGATCCTATTTGATCTCAATAGTGAAAAACAAAGGAAACAGATCAAAACCACTAATAACCCTCTGAAACTTCCTTTTCAGATAAAGCAAGGAAGGTCAAAAGACATCTAAACATATACTTAAACTTCCTATCCTATTAAACTACAGTGCTCGATAATGTATCAAATTAATACCAGCACTCTAAATACTTCCTTCACTAATCCAGTTTTCTGTATATTATTAGAATTTCCACTTAAACCAACCACTACACATTAAAACTGAGTCCCAAAATGTAAAGTAAGTGTAAGGTTCTAGAAAACAGGGATTTCTAAGGAATGATCTAGAAAGAAACTGTCATTTATACATTCTGAAATCAGGAAATGGTTTTGGGAACTAATAATTGAAGGAAATATGTTTTAGATGAACTTATATTCTCCATAAAGTGAAATTACCTGACATTATGGAAAGTTTACAAAACGTTAGTGTCACTTGCTATCAAGGGTATAATTGAGTAGTGTGCTATATGAACAGAAAAGTCTAGCTGATCCTATCTTGAACTCAATAGAAATGTTTTGAAAAAAGATACAAAAGATACTGTTATGTGTAATGGATATGGTGAACATAATACCCTCTCAGGCTTGATAATGTGAATTTTGCAAATGATATCTGAGAAGGACTGTTATCTAGACTTCACCTCCTCACACTAGGTTAAAATTTTGGGATGAGACTTATCCCCTCCCAGCTTGCCCCCAAGCATCCCTTTTCATCTCGGCGTCATATGATCCCCCAACTCAGCCTGCTTTAGGGCTGAGGGTCTGGGGACACAGTGGTGAGTGGAACTGCTGCAGGGGTTTCTTTTTTCGACTGAGCCTGCACCTAGCAAGCCAGCCCTTTTGTCTGCGAGGTCCCTGGCCAGAAAGTGGCCCTACTTCTGTACCAGGAGATCCATCTGGAGGGGTAAGTGTGTGCACGCCGGGCCAGCCAGACGCCCCGGGGAATGAAGTACAGGTACCATCCAATCCCCTAAACTTTCTGGCCATTCAACAGGGCTTCTTCCCAGCTTCTGGCTTTCTCTACATATCCCCTCTCAGCTTGCCCCCAAGCACCCCTTTTCATCGCGGGGTCATAGGATTCCCCAATTCACCCTGCTTTAGGGATGAGGGTCTGGTGAGTGAACTGCACCTAGCAAGCCCAACCTTTTGTCTATGAGGTCTTTGGCCAGCAAGTAGCCCTGCTCCAGTGCCAGGAGATCCATCCGGAGGGGATCCCCCAACTCAGCCTGCTTTGGGGCTGAGGGTCTGGTGAGTGAACTACTGCAGGTGTTTCTTTGATCCACCAACCCCGCACTCATTATCATCTGCAAGGTCCTTAGATCCACCGCCACAGCCAACTTCGGGGTGGAGGTGATCTGAGAGCCAACTCCAGTGCTGAGGGGACCTAAGAGAGTGCAGACCAAGAAAAACCCCCAAGTACACAGCCATATCAAAGATTGGACCAAGCCTCCAAGGCTCTCCTGACCCCATTTAAAGGAAGAGATGGGCAGGTGCCAATGTAAGAATTCCTCCAACAATCTGAAAAGCAACATGATAACACCAGAATCCAGCGAACATGCAACAGGAAGATTTGAACTCCCTAATCCAGAAGAAGTAGAAGAAGTAGACTTTAAACATAACATTATGAAAGTGTTAGAGACCATTAAACAGGATGTGAAAAACTCCCTTAAAGAAATGGATTTGAAGAGTAACAAAAAATTAGAAGAAATAATAAATCCCTCAAAGATACCCAAGGAAACCAAGAAAAAGCAATCAAACAGGTAATGGAAACAGTTCAAGACTTGAAAACTGAAATGGAGGCAATGAAGAAAACACAAACCGAGGGATGGCATGATATGGAAAATCTGGGAAAACGAACAGGAACAACAGAGACAAGTATAACCAACAGAATGCAAGAGATAGAAGAAAGAATCTCAGAAGCCAAAGATAATATAGAGGAAATAAACACATTTATCTTTATATGTTATTTGACCTTTTTCTTTTGCAGCTCTTATTATTTTTTCTTTATTCTGTATGTTTTGTGTTAAAAGAAAACAGCAAATCCAAGAAATTCTTAACACAAACAACCATGAAACAACCAAACCTAAGAATATTAGGGGTAGAAGAAGAAGAAGAATTCCAGCTCAAAGGCCCAGAAAACATATTCAATAAAATTATAGAAGAAAACTTTCCCAACCTAAAGAAGGATATTCCTATGAAGGTACAAGAAGCATGCAGAACACCGAATAGACTGTATCAAAAAAAAAAATACCTTCACAAGATAATAATGAAAACACAAAACATACAGAATAAAGAAAAAATAATAACAGCTGCAAAGGAAAAAGGTCAAATAACATATAAAGATAAACCTACCAGAATTACACCTGACTTCTCTATGAAAACCATGAAAGCCATAAGGTCGTGGATAGATGTGCTGCAGACACTAAGAGACCATGAATGCAAGCCCAGACTGCTATACCCAGGAATGCTTTCTTTCACCATCGATGGAGAAAACAAGATTTTCCAGGAAAAAAACGAATTTAAACAATACGTAGCAACAAACCTAGCCTTACAGAAAGTACTAGAAGGAAAACTATAACCCAAAGAAGCCAACAACACCCACAATAACTCAGACATCTAACATCCCTCCACCACTACAACTCAAGAAGGGAAACACACAAACTCTAACAAAAAAATATAACCGGAGTTAACAACCACTAGTCATTAGTATCACTTAATATCAATGGACTCAATTCACCTATAAAAAGGCACAGTTTAAGAGAATGGATATGAAAACGGGATCCAACATTCTGCTGTTTACAAGAAACACACCTTAACCACAAAGACAGACATTATCTCAGAGTAAAGGGTTGGGAAAATATTTTTCAATCAAACGGACCTAAGAAACATGTGGGTGTGGCTATACTAATATCTAACAAAATTGACTTCAAACTAAAATCAATCAGAGGAGATGGAGATGGACACTTTATACTCATAACAGGAACAATTCTTCAGTCCTGAATATCTATGCCCCTGATATAAAAGCACCCACATATGTAAAAGAAAAATTACTATAACTCAAAGCACACATCAAACCCCACAAACTAATTGTAGGAATTGCCGGAGGCATTACCATCCCTGACTTCAAACTCTATTACAGAGCTACGGTAATGAAAACAGCTTGGTATTGGCATAAAAACAGAGATGTTGACCAATGGAATCGAACAGAAGATCCGGATATTAATCCACAAACATATGAACACCTCATATTTGACAAAGGGGCTAAAATTATACAATGGAAGAATGAAAGC
>PVIU01030806.1:0-15687 GCA_004026605.1 Ondatra zibethicus | reverse complement strand
ATCTTGTCTGCTTCCAATTTCCAGGAGGATCTATATACGTTTTGCTTTGGGTTCACCTTATTACTTAGGTTCTCTAGGATTGCGAACTATAGGCTCAATGTACTTTGTTTATGGCTATAATCCACTAATGAGTGAGTACATACCATATTCATATTTTTGGGTCTGGGTTACCTGACTCAGGATAGTGTTTTTTATTTCCATCCATCTGCATGCAAAATTCAAGATGTCCTTGCTTTTTACCGCTGAGTAGTACTCTAATGTGTAGATGTGCCACACTTTCTTTATCCATTCTTTCTTTGAGGACCATCTAGGTTGTAGGTCTGATCTCCAAAATATATAAATAACTCAAGAAACTAGACATTAAAATTCTAAATAACCCAATTAAAAAATGGGATACTGAACTGGACCGAGAATTCTCAACAGAAGAATTTCAAATGGCCAAAAGATACTTAAGGACATGTTCAACTTCCTTCGCTATCAGGGAAATGCAAATCAAAAACACCAATGATAGCCTATGCTGGAGAGGATGTGGAGTAAGGGGAACACTCTTCCATTGCTGGTGGGAATGCAAACTTGTGCAACCACTTTGGAAATCAGTGTGGCAGTTTCTCAGAAAATTGGGAGTCAACTTACCTCAGGATCCAGCAATACCACTCTTGGGAATATACCCAAGAGATGCCCAATCATACTACAAAAGCATTTGTTCAACTATGTTCATAGCAGCATTGTTTGTAATAGCCAGAATCTGGAAACAACCTAGATGCCTTTTTAAAAAAAAATTTGTATTTTTGAGTGTCGCCAGCAAGGATGTAAGGGTAGCATATCTGTGCAGTGACCACGGCAGCCAGAAGAGGGCACTGGATCCACTGTAACAGGAATTGTAGGCAGTTTTGAGCTGCTATGCGGGTGCTGGAAAGCAAACTGGAGTCTTCTGCAAGAGTAGCAAGTGTTCTTAACCACTAAGCCATTTATCCAGTCCCTGTCATTTTGTGTTTGAGACAGAGTCTTCCTCTATAGCAGAGGCCAGCCTCAATCTCACCACATAACATACACTGACCCTATAGTTGCTAAAAATCCTTCTTCCTCAGTCTCCTGGAGTGCTAGAATTACAGATGTGTGCCATTGCACCTGGCAAAATTATGTTGAATACCTGGGATACATGAGTTTATCAAAATTGAGAAAATATATTGATTTTAACACATAATACAAATTGACCTCTAGGATGTCAAAAGAGGCCCTTGGTCGTTCTGAGACCATCTACTTAATAGGCATGACATAGGTCCTGCAAAGGGATATTCCTACAAGCCCCATTTAGGGACTGATGTTAGTGGTTTGGGGCTACTCGAGGTAAGATGCCTTTAGGAAGAATGATTTTTATCATCTCTGCTCTATTTAAAAGGAATGATTGTGGAAACCGTGTAATTTACAATTGCAAAGCAAAGTGCTTGCCAGCTCCTTGGGCACCTAGGCTGGGTTTGTGCCAGTTTTTGTTAAATGAGTCCAGTGGTTGTTCTCACGCTGTTGTCTATTTCAGCTGGTAGGTGAGCAATCTGGTAGAAACAATGGACTGAGAAATTTTTGTTCTATTATGACCCCGCAAATGTGAGACGGGGTCAGTCAGAGTAGTCCAGTGTGCTTTCTAGGCTGGATTTTCTCTCCTTGTGGAAAGAAATGCTTCACTTTTATAGTGGTCCAGAGGCAATACAGTGGCATTCCCAAGTCCTCCTCTACAAACCACGAAGGGCATAAATACAAGGCTTGATATGAAGCAGCAGCTCTCTGAGCTCTTCTCTGAGATGCTATTAAAAGAACAGAGTAAGAACTGCTTGCAGAGCCGATGAGCCTAATTTCTCACATGCGTTGAAACATTTGCAATTGTGTCATTACCAGTGCGGATCTGTTGTTCCCACACTGATGTATTTCCACAATACCTAGATATGTCAGGATAGCAAATTTGGGGAACAGAGATTGTGAAAGGAAGAAAATCTACTACTATTAGTTTTTCTGAAACGGTAAGTGCAAATACTTCATTTACTCTCATCCTCTTTCCAGCTTGCATTTAATATCAGCCAAGCATCCCATCAGAACTTGAGATCCATATTGGTGATTGCATAGTTACATTGCGTGCTCTGCTGTTTCTTGATTATAATTGAGTCACTTACACAAATCCGAGGAAAGGCAGGAAATCAACCATTTGCGATGAATAACTCCTGCAAATTGGATGCAAGACTGAATTTTATAAATGCAGATTAGGTAATAGTTCAGATTCTTGCGGAGAACCCTACAGGTAGATGTAGTACACGCTGTCACATGGTAACTCATCCGTTACGTCCTTTTAAGATCATGTTCGTCCCAGTTTATCCAGCACAGTTGTGCTTTGCGTCTGTTGTCCCAGCTAATGTTTGTCATGGACAAAACCATCTAGGTTAGGAAGATAAACAATATGGACTTCTCTGACAAAGTGCACACAGCAGATGTAGCTGTTCGGGGTAGTGCAGCTTTTCAGAAATCACAATGATTTCCAAGTCGGACAATCCTACCCTGAATCCCAGCTCTGCCATTCATTCATTAAAGTCACTGAAGATCTTTTTTTTCATATAATGCAGTTATGTGTCTTCATAAGTAGAATGTAAAAGGCTAGTTCTGACTTCCATATTAAGATTATTATAAATCCTGGGTCCTGGAGAGATGGTTCAGAGAATAAAAGCACTAGCTGATCTCCTAGGGGACCTAAGTTTGATTGTCAGCACCCACACAGGTGGCTCACGGTCATCTATAATTGCAGTCTCAGGGAATCCAATGCTCTTTATGGCACCTCACAACCATCTATAACTCAAGTCTCAGGTTATCTGGTATCCATTCTGGCCTCCACAGGCACCAGACATATGTATGCTGCACAGACATACATGTAGACAAAACACCCATACATATGAAAATAACCTAAAATTTGAAAACATTGTTATGAATACTAATTAACTACTTCACACACAATGTGGGGAACATTACATGTACAATTTTTAACAAAAGATAGATATAATATTTTATACCTAAGTATTTGCAAAATAAAGTGGTACCTTTTCCTGATATTAGCCTTTAGAAAATTACTTGCATTTTATTTCATTTACTATTTTTATTCAAAAAATTGATATACAATATTTTGATCATATTATTATTCCTCCTCACCTCCCTATCCAACTAACTTTTTCATGTTCTTTCTATTTCTCTCTGAAAATAAATATCTCTCAAAACAATCTAGCAAACCAAAACAAAAAAAAAAAACCCAAAGAAACAAAAACAAACAAAACAATCCAATGAGATAAAAAATGCCAAAACAAACAAAAAGCCTACACAAAAACCATGGGATTCAGTTTGCGCTGGCTAATTAATTACTCCTGGACGTGAGTCTTGCCCTAGAGAATGTTTCATATACTTTATATACTCAGAGATAATTCATTGGAGAAAACCGATTTTTCTTTACCCAGCAGGTCTTAATTTCAAACAGCTTCTTGCTTAGGAGTGGGATTTTATGTGGGATGTCTTTATCAAATCCATCCCTCTCAAGGCTCAAGTATCTATAGGGAAGAGGAGGCAGAAAGATTGTAAAAGCCATAGTTGGTCGATGGCTCCAAGGAAACAATGTCTTCCAGACACAACAGGAATGATTCACATTTTAAACGAATACAGACAGAATCCTGAATGCTGTAATTCTAGCTAGTACTGTATGTGGGAAAGTGTACAAGCACAAATTCAAATCATAAGCATTTTAGCCAACATACAAATGAATTTATTTTCTTGACAAAATTTTATGTTAATAACTCATAGTTACAGCTTTGATTCATCTCTGTGTCTCTCTGTCTCTCTCTATCTCTGCCTCTCTTTATCTCTGTCTCTCTCACACATGATTCTTAAAAAAGGCAAAGCATAGCTTCTTCCCTAATCCCCCTTGTCAGACATGGATAGATACATGAACTGTTGTGATTAGAAATATCCCCAACCATCTAAAAGAGTTTGAGCTTTCGTGCCTCATCCTATGACAGAGGATGTGTGTTTCTAGGGCTTCAATTTTCCTCTTAAATCAGTCCCTTCAAAGTGGAATTTGTAGAGATTTATGGAGTTTCAGACTAGGATCCATTGGCCTGTTAGTGCTTCCAATATGCCCCTTAACTCTTTCCATGCTTTCCTCTATGGAGTTGGTAGCTCATCCCTGTTCTTTGTTGGAACTCCGCCCCTCAATTATTTTTCATGATGCTAATCAGTGTGTTCAAGGTGTTTCCAATCTGAAGATCCACTGATGTAGTTAAATATCTAATGTGCATGCTGTTTTTTTCTTTCTTTCTTGTTGTTGGTGATGGCTTTGAGGATTTAACCCAGGTCCTTGCACACACTGAACTAACATTCTCCTCTCAAGCTATAGCCCTGGCCCTCCTTTTATTTTTGTTTCTAGACAGGCTGATTCTAAGAAGACAAGACTTCTCTTTAAGCCTCACTCTTTAAGCCAGGAAGTTTGACCTTATTCCCCTGCCTCAGTGTCCTGTGTACTGGACAAGAAGCTTTGTGACACAATGCCTACTTTTTGCCTCCTAAATACAGCTTTTTCTTTTCTTTCTTTTCTTTCTTTCTTTCTTTCTTTCTTTATTCATTTATTTATTTTTTTGAGATAGGGTTTCTTTGTGCAGCCCTGACTGGCCTAGAGCTCACTCTGTAGACCAAGCTGGCCTCAAACTCACAGAAATCCACCTGTCTCTGCCTCCTGAGTGTTGGGATGAGAGGTATATGCCACCACTGCCTGGAAAGCGTGGATTTTTTTTCATGTGAAGATATAATAAACATTTTATATTGTCCCAGAAATGCTTTATCTAAATAAAGTGAAAAAATTTCGGGAGTATGAATCTATTATACTTTTACTACTTATATAGCATCTTTCACCAAACTTAAATTACGTTCTATAATTTTCTAGACTGATAAATTTTTAGATATTGCCAGTTGTTCCTTAGAGAAAGTAACCCATACGTTGAAGCATCAGAAAAGAACCTAAGGGAAGAAGGGCACACTCGTGTAGCTTGAGGACAAAGCCCCAACACTAAACACAGAAAAACTCTAGAAAACTAAGGAAGTAGAAGAGAATAATCTGGCCACACAATGGTTGGTGATAAAAGATAAAAGTCCAATGCAATGGACTGCTTATTTTCCTACAAAAAGAAAAATTGCCTAGATTGCAATGTCACACTACAGAGCCAAACTGAATGCAAATACTATTGTGCTTATTTGCAAAATAGATTTAAGATCTCTACCCACTTCTATTTTCCAATTTCTTTCCATGTTTCTATTCTTAATTCACAATAGACAACTTACAGCAGGCTAGAGAGTATTCCTATAGAAAGGGGTTGCTCATGTGCTTCTGTAGTTCCTTGTCTCCTACAGTGTAGAGATGCAGTCCTTTCTATATAGTAGGACCCCAAGGAAGATAATCAGGTTTGATAAATGAAAAACCAGAATTCATAGTTAGAAGACATAGAATACATATGCTGAACATTAGCAAACTTTGTCCTTCTTCAGGTCCATGTTTCCTAATGAGGTTCCATTGCTGCTGTGAGGCAGACATTCAGACAGGCACATCTGTGCTGAAGGACTCGCTCGCATTCAACCACAACAGCGTGTCTCCTGACTAGAACAACCAGCAATGTTTACCACTGTGTCAAAGACAGTTTCATAATTTATTGGAATATCCCTCCCCATTCACATGTGGAAATCTCACCAGAGGATTTCATTCCTTGCTGCTTTGCATGTAACACACTGCGAATATTGATTTCCATAGAAAGAAACCCAGTAACATTTCAGTACACACGTGTTCCCTGAGACTCCCAGATCCAAGCAATGGAAGTGTTAAAAGTTTCTGTTCCTTGTCCAAGGTTACAATGCTAGGAAAAATGCAGCTCAGAAACCATGAATGCCATCTGCTCACCACTTTCCTGGTGCTGCCAGGTTTTAATGGGAAAGAGAGGGCTACTCCCCTCCCCTGTTCAGATCTCTGTTTTCGTCAGTCAACATTCAGAAGAAAGCATCATATTCCTAGGACACAGAACTCATTGATTCCATATTCTATCTTTACGCTTTGAATGTAATACAGTTTGCTCTTTATTCTTCAGTTTTCTTACAATGAAAATTGATTAGAAATCAAAGAAGCAGTGGTGATAGGCATTGTGCTTAGAGTAACTCTCTAAAATCAGAGCATAATGATTCACATTGTCTAACCCAATAAAAATTCTCATTCATGGTGCACCACCCCTCCACCTGCTGGAAATCCATCACAAAAAGAATGTGGAAAAAAGTGAGGAAATAATCAGTATAATTCCATAATCATAATTAATACTGATAAGCTTAATGCAAAAACAATGGCATTTGGGAAAAATTTCAATACAAAAGTTGAAACTAAATTTTCCATTTGCCAAATGCAGAAACTTGAATCACTTTAATATCTCTATGACTTTAAAAAAAGGCTTATTTATTATGTATATAGTGTTCTGCCTGCATATATGCCTGCATAGTATAAGAGGGCATTAGAGCTCATTACAGATGGTCATGAGCCACCATATGGTTTCGGGGAATTGAACTCAGGACCTCTGGAGGAGCAGCCATTGCTCTTAACCTCTGAACCATGTCTCCAGTCCCTCTCTGTGACTTTTTAATCTATAAATTATACTTATTTATATTCTCTTAACTCTGCATGACTCTCCAAAAGGAACTCAGTGATGACGTATTTCCAACTGGAAGGTATCCCTGACCAAGAATGAGTCTGCAGTTCCCCTTGGTTGTATGAATATTGTTACATTATGTATCTTCTTGTGTTAACCTTTTAGAACAGCAAGAGTATAAGAAATAACAACAAAAAATATTCATAGTTTTTATTTTACTGGAGACATTGCTGAGGAATGGGAGATTCTCATAGTAACTGAAAAACCATTGGGTGATAGTTTTATTAGATTTTTTTCCCCTCTAAGCTTTTATAAGAATTCTTCTGCATTGGGAGGTAGAATTTAGAGTCTATGCTTTGGGGCTATGATTAAGATTATACTGAATCTTGAGAGTAGAGCTTCTAGATTGAATACTGGTGGGTTCTCAAGAAAAGTGAGAGAGATAAGAAGATATGGAGAAGCCCCTGAGTCTTTTACCATGTAGTTTTACCAACCTACCATGGGATTCTAGCATGAAGAAGCCTGTCATCACATATGACTTTTGCCTTCAGACCCAAAGCATGAGCCAAGACAAACCCTTTGACTTTATAGCATATTCTGATTGTGATGCTATATTACTAGATAGTGATGATCACAACAAAAGCAAGACAGTGCGCAGTGACAGCTGCAGTCTTTACTACAGCTTTCTTTGTTGGAGAACTGCAAAAGAAGTGAGAGGCTATACAAAGTAAACTCATGGGGAGCTAAAAGCAATTGCTTTAAAAATTCAAACAAATAACATGTCAAAATAGAAAAATATGTGTTTGTTATAAAAGGATAATCATTCCCTTTTGTGCACACAGTCAGACTTCAGAACTTATATGTTCATTATGGCTTCAACTAAGTACTGGTTAAAAATAGTGAATTTGAGGAAAAAAACAGCAGCTGTGTTGAATAAGTAAAAGCAACATTTTCTTATTTTTCTAATTAATACAGCATAAAACTAATAATAATAGGGTTCATTACACATTGTTAATAACCAGAGAAAAGTTAAAACCTACAGGAGGATGTGTGTAGGTCACACATAAGTGCTCCAATACTCTATGTAAAGTAGTAGTGTCTGTAGCTTTAGAAATCCACAGAGGGCCAAAAGCCCCTGCTGAGTGATGACTGTGTGCATGGGTGTGCATGTGTGAGCATTTGTAGGCACACACTCATGAGTGACTACATCCAAGAAGCTACAGCTGGTTGAAATAAGATTGATGGGAGAATCAAGTGACTTTATCTTTGAAATCTTGCAGATGCTGTTGCTAGCCTTCTAGTGTCATTTTGCACAAGTTTGTATATCACATTTGTTTTAAGTACTATGACGTACAATCTATACATATCATTCTCCACTTATTCCTGACATGTGTCACACTCCGTAGTAACAAGGTAGCAACATTTATATCTAGTCCTAATATTATGTTTGTAAAGGAGTGTGTTCAGATGACTCTTCCAGTTTGCTGTTTTTTTGAGGATTCGTTGTCTTCTTACGTGAGTTCTCAATGGGCGCAACACCATACTCAGGCTCAGTCCTGGGCCTCTCTTGTCTCCAATGCCCAAGATTCTACTCTTTTGCTTTTTGACAGCAGAAAGCTATGAGCTGGTTTATTTCACTTAATGTCCTCCAGTCCCATCCACATTGTTGTAAAAGGCAGAATTTCATCTTTTATGGCCAGATGATATTTACTTGCCTTTATCCTTCCATTACTGATGGACACTGAGCTGGTGTCATGGTGCAAAAAATATGGGAGACATCTTAGATATCATGACTCCACTTCCTTTCATCTATGGGCACCCATGTGACGGCTGAAAAGATGTGCCTACTTTCAGCTCTGGAGGAACAGGTCACCATTTTCCTACAGTGGCGACATTATTCTTATTCCCACCGGTCCTCAGAAGTTCCCTTTCTCCACACCCTCACCAGCCTTTTTTACATTTTTATTTTTTAACAAAATTTATTCAAACTGTTTTTTATTTTGCATTCCTTTATATAACTAGTTAAATCGAGCATTTTAACACCCCCCATAATCCATTGTAGGTCTTTTCAGAAATATCTTTTCAGCTAAATTATTAATTTATAATAGAATTATTATTACTATTTTGCTGTTGAATTCCTTATATACTTTGACTATTAATCCATGTCATAACAGACTTCATGGACTGAAAAAATGTGTATGTATAATTTAAAATATAATTAAATTTTCTCATTAAATATAATATCACTTTACCATGATGAACAACAAACCAAAAAGAATCATTGAAATAGGTGCTTAAAATGTGTGATAAAATTGTGCCTCCCTTTATGATAGAAACTCTCACCAACTTAGATGTAAAGGAACTTACTTTAACTCCCAAAAGGATGTGTATTCAGATCCATGCTGCCAGTATCACACTGAAAGTCAAAGAAATGACCAAGTTTCCTCTAAGACCTAGAACAAGAAAAGGGCACTCACTTAAGCCTTTTAATTCAACACATTGGGAATATTATCATAGGCATTCAGGCAAGAAAAAGAAACACAAGAATTCTAAATCAGAAAGGGAGAAGGCAAATTATCCCTGTTTGTTGGTCCCTTATTTTTGTATATAAAATTTACTAAAAGCTCCAACAAAGAACAATTAGAGTTGAGGAATAGATTTAGTGAGGGATACAAAATCTGTAGGCATCACCAAAATGTAGGCTGAACAGATAATTCAAAGGAACAGTGTCATTCATTATAATCATAATCATATGTAGGAATAAAACCTTAGCCAGAGAAGATCTTTAAAATAAAAATTACTGAAAAGATATCCACATTGATGTTTGACTAGAACTAGTAATGTAAAATCTCCCAAACTTCCAAAAGTCATCCATGAATTCAGAGCAACCACTATCAAAATGTTACTGACATTCTTCATAGGGATAGAAAAATAATAAAATACATATGGGCCACAAAAGACTCTGGGAAATCAAAACAATGCTGGGCACAAACAGGAAAGTGGGATATGTATAATATTCTAATTTCTATCATTCAATAAAACTGCAGTAATGGAACAGTTCTGCACTTAGTTACACACACACATGCACATGCACACTCACACGCATATGTACATGCACACACATGCGCGCACACACACACATAAGAATATGATCGACAAACTTGAAATTAACTCAAGTATATATAGATAACTGATGTCCAAAAATCCACCAAGGTCGTATGTTAGAGAATGTACAATAACTTCAGAAAGTGGTGCTTTGAAATATTAATATGAAAACATAGAGGAATAAATCTAGATGATTATTTTCAATGGATACAAAATAAAAATCAATCCTGAACAAAGATATATGTGCAATAATACCTGAAACTATGAAATTTCCAGAAAAAATAAAACGCGCTATTCAAAATTTCTATAAGTATTTATTTACTTTTTCAAAGCAGCAGAAAGCAAAAATATAAAAGGTGCTCACATAAAACTATGTAGCTTCTACATGGCAAAGGAAGCAGCTGAAGGAGTGAAGATGCCTCCTGACCGCAACATAGGGACATATGGAACTCAAATCTACCTTGGTAGGTCTCAGCACTGATGGAAGGTTCCGGATCTGAAAGCACATGTTGATGAAGGACTCACTTCAAAAGGTAAGAGAGGTCTCCACCCTACACAAAGAACTCCAGGCAACTAGGAATGCTGAGAACAATGAAATTATATGTCCCAGGGAAGAGCATACAACGTGGTTCTTCAGTACCAAATGGTCAGCCCTGAAAACACACGCAGAAGTAACATTATACAGACTGAGAAGGCCATGTTTAGGCATATGTGTGTGTCTATACACATTCATGTATTCATGTAATAATAATCAATGATCTGCAGGAGCAAAGAGGGTAATATTGGTGGGTTTGGAGGGTAGAAAGGGAAAAGGGAAATGATGTGATTATATAATATATTATATATATAATATATATATTATATATATTATATAATGATAAAATAAAAGGACTAATTAAAAAGTACAGATAAAGAAGATAAAAAATTAAAACTTAGATTCTAAAACTGAAGTTGAATTGCAGAATCTGTGTGAGAATCTCAGTCATGCCAAGCAGTTCAGACAGAAATAGCTTTTTCTACCTTTACTTAATCCCAACAGCATGCTCTCTCAAACAGGCAGTTTGATGTGTGTCCTGCTGTTACTGTTCGTCTCAGTTCCAGTGCTAAGGAACTATATTATACAAATGACGGGTTCCAGTCATTGAGGCTATGGGATGATATCACCGAGTTTGCCCCTGTGCTCCCTATCACTACTGTTCTAGCTCTCTCCCAGTTGTCTACCAGTTCTGTTAGGTACTTATTTTCCTGAATTCTCTCCACTGAGCAGAGGAGGCCTAGGAGCCAAATCACTCTGAAAGTTCTCCATGCTCCCGACTTTCTATCATTTGACTCAGGGATATAGGGGCTTCCCATAGGGCAGGGAGGTCAGGTGTATGGATTTCCATCTCCCTCCCCATGAGCTCTCCTGAGACTGGCTGCACTTTCGACTCGAAATTACTGATTTCAATCTTGGTCAAATATCCAATGCACTGAATTTCCTGGAAAATTCATGATGATGCAGTGTTAATTATGCAAGTCTACACTTGGGCCCAGAGATCTTTTCTGTTGCCTTTGGCTTCCATGCTAAGACAGTATTATCATTCTGTAGAATATATTTTGTAGGCTGGTTTTCTTTGCTTTATGTTTAAAAACCACTTATGAGTGAGTACATGTAATAATTGTCTTTCTGGGTCTGAGTTACCTCACTCAAATCACAACCCCAAGAGAACCTAGACAACAATGAGGACCCTAAGAGAGAGATACATGGATCTAATCTACATGGGAAGTAGAAAAAAATCAAGATCTCCTGAGTAAATTGGGAGCATGGGCACCATGGGAAAAGGTAGAAGGGTAGGAGAGAGGAAGAAAGGGGAGCAGAGAAAAATGTGACCAAATGAGCTTCATCCCAGAGATGCTGGAATGGATCAACATATGTAAATCAATAAACATAATCCATCACATAAATAAAAAGAATATATTTTACTGGCAAGTCCTTATGATTGTCTTCTGATTTCCTTTTTTTGTCATTTTTTTTCTGTTCCAAGGACTGTGACATTAAATTGGTTATCATGTGTTCTGCCACGTCTCTTGTACTTTCCTCAGTCATACACAGGAATTTTGAACTGTTCGTTTTGAATGGAAACTCCACTTTCCTCAAGTACCTGATTTGATCGCTCCAATATATTTGTGGATGGCACATAGTAGGAACTTAATAAATAGTCATGATGTAATTTCCCCATTTTATAATTTGGTTATGGATATGGAGATTTTCTTCTAAATTCTGCTTCACAATGTGTTCACGGAACAGTGTGTAGGTGTATATATGTATGTGAAATTCTTTGAAAGATCAAGTGACTTGGTATATAGCTGTGAAAAGATTAGCAGAGACTTGAAAGCTAAGTGACTCCTCTTGTTTTCTTACGACATTCAATATAGTAGCAGAGAAAACTGATACGGGGGTGAAGGAGCAGTTGTATAATTGAATCGCTTAATTTAGAAAGAACCTGACATTTTCCCTAGGCGTAGGAAACAAACAGCAGCAAGTCACACCAGTTGGCATCAGACCAGCAATTTGGGAAACAATATGACATTCCGGAAAGTAGTCATTATAAAACTTCTGAACAATACTCAAAAATAGTTGAACTGCAGCATATGTGATCAAAGGGAGGTCCCTTTCCTTCAAAGAGTATGTTTAATTAATGTTAACACTTACAGAATTTGAAAATGTTAAACTTTTGAAAAAGCATATGTATGCACCCAGTAAACTTAGGTATTCAGATCAGTTTCATCTACTGCCACCAGTCACTTGGGAATGAGCAGAACTTATTTAAAATTCTTCACTAAAACTTTATTATATATGCATCATCTGGATGTGAGTCGCATTGCATATGGCTTTTCATGAGTTCAAATCTCTTCTTTATCATAGAAACATTAAGTGACTGGAGGCAAGCATAACTTCTTTGCAGGAAGTGTTTTTAAAACGTGGCATATTGCAAGACACCTTTAACAATGAAGTGTAGGCTAAAACTGAGACATTTTATCAATACATAATATGCATGAGATGTTATATGAATATTACAAGGAAATTACAGCAAAAATAACACACAAAGAAACTTTTATGCTGATTTACATCTTGATTATTGCTGAATTCTGCTTCTCAATGTTTCTTGTGGAGAAGGGGGCAATGAGAAACAATCACAGAGTGAGTGACATTTTACTGTTACCTTCAGATTTTGTTTCATCCAGTTTTTCTTACTCTACTTCGTGTGTGTGTGTGTGTGTGTGTGTGTGTGTGTGTGTATGTGTGTGTGTGTCTTACTACAAGTTAATTTTACTTAAATCAGGAGCACCCAAAAATATTCTGTTGGTCATTCATGATCTGAGGAAAACTCAAAAGCCTAGTTCTAGACACAAAGCAGGCAAACTCTGTGAACCACAACTTTCTTAGATAGGTGTAGCTACAAGCCCTTGTCAAAGAAACCTCTCTTTA
Organism: Ondatra zibethicus; assembly: GCA_004026605.1. Lineage (NCBI taxonomy): Eukaryota > Metazoa > Chordata > Mammalia > Rodentia > Cricetidae > Ondatra > Ondatra zibethicus. Next base: position 2,421 of record PVIU01030806.1, on the reverse strand, counting down.
TAGCAAGTAAAGACCATCATGGGAAACCAAAACTGGATAAAGTGTAGAGAACAACAGATTGGAGGAACCCAGCTCCAACAGACACATGTACATCACAGGTCTTGAATCTCTGGCTCAGGGATCTTTGCCGATGAGGAGACAGATAGACTGTAAGAACTGATATTCTAGGAAGTCTTCAGTGAAACAGCTTCTCCTAGACATGCTGCGCAAACAATATCAATAGACATATTAATGTGGAAGACAGAACACTTTACCAGATCCACCACTAGACAAAGAACTGCAGGAAGCTAGAAACTCAAGGGAGAAGAAATATCCTCTTCTAGACATGAGCCCCCTTATTGGTTGCCCAGTGTAGAGTGGTCAGCCTGAAACCACATACACACAAACAACGAAAGTGAACTTGACATAAATACACACATACACACACACACACGCACACACACATATGCTTGCAACAGATGTGTATATGTATGAAGCAATGCTAGTCAAGGGGGAAATGGGTAGTAACTTGAGAGTGGGGGACATGGGAGACCTTCAAGGAAGGGTAGCTGGGAGGGGTGGAAGGAAGGAAAGAGAGGAGGAAAGGTGTTATAATTACATTGAAATTAAAACCATAATCTTTAAAACGTGCTATGCGACATTTGTTTTGTAATAAATAAGGCAGTGACGATTGCAAATTTATTACTACTACTACTACTGTTATTATTATCCATACCCTTTTAAAGATAAGCTACCAGGTCTGTTCTTTCTTCCTTCTTCATCTCAGCAAAGATCAGTTTAGCCCCAGGGATGTCTTTTCTGGGCTTCTGCAAATAATCTCAGTATACCCTCTCCTCAGGTGACACCTTCGCTCTTGTTTGCACGTGTGTAAGAGCATCCAGCGGCCTGACCTGTCATTCACCAGGACAGACCGTGGAGCTGTAGACCAGTCTTACCCTTGCTTCTCTTTTCCACAGTGGAGCAATGAGCAGTCTTCTGAACAAAAATCTTGCCTTTCTCAAAAACACCCATTTTAATTCTACAGTCACAGGACAACTCTTGGGAAGTGGAAACCTGCAGTTGGATGTTCAGCTCTCTACAGCTTATTTTTGAAAAGCAGTAAAATGGAGAGGAACCTTCGGATGGTTTCTACAAATTCCTTTTCCACTCTGTGCTAACACTCCCTCCAGCTGCTAGCATTTCTCATCAGGACAGGACGTTTGGAAATCAGGGTACCTATACTGACTGGCAGATTCTCATCATCCAAAGCTCATGGTTTATGTCATAGTTCTCTTCTAGGGTTGTATGTTCTACAAATTTTAACTAAGGTATAATAGCATGTATGACTTTTTTTTTCCTATCAGCTTGACACAAACTAAGGTCATCTGGGAAGAGGGAACCTCTGTGGAGAAACTGCCTCTGTTAAATAACTCTGCGGGCATGGCTGTGGGGTGTTCTCTTGATTAGTGTGGTTGATGAGGGAGGGCCCAATCCACTATAAGGGATGTGACTTCCGGGCAGGAGGTCCTGGCTATATAAAAAAGCATGATGACCAAGCTGGGAGGAACAAGCCAGTGAGCAGAGTTGGGGATTTTTAAGATTTTCTTTTTTTTACTTTGTAATATGGACTTATTGTTCTCTAGCATCTTTTAATTTCTGACTATATCATTTCTCATTGATTAAGTGAGTAATATCCCATTGTTTGGATTTACCAATGTGTCTATTAATCTAGTGAAGGGTGTGTATTCCATGGTTACAATGGAATGTAACCATGGTGACAATCCATGGTTGTCAGTTGCAAATAATGTTTCTGTACACATTTTCATACAGACTTTTATGGTGACATAATTTTAATTCTTTGGGGTAAATGCTAATGACTGTAGGATCTTGATCACACAAAGTATGTTTAGTTTTGTGAGAAATCACCGAACTGTCTTCTAAAGTGAACATGTCAATTTCTCTTACTGATATCCTCATCGGGCCTTGGACTGGCCATTCTAACAGTGCAGAGTAGAATCTCCCTATTATTCTTAAGTGATTCATTAATGATTGATGACATAAAACATTTTCTCAGTTGGTTATTTTTCATTTATATAATCTTATTAGATGTCTGCTTACATTTTATATCTATTATTTTATTTGTTTTTTGAGATTTCTATATATTTTTGAGAGTTTGATATAAATTCATTGATTCAAGATATTGTGATAGAGAAAAGAAGTGGGTAGAGAAAAAGAGACAGAGAGAGAAACAGAGATAAAGAAAGAGAGAGCCCAGGGTCCTAAAAAAAAGTAACTTAGGTTCTGGCCAGCATCAAAAAGAAAGACAGAAGATTAAATAAAAGAAACTGCAAGAAATTATATTTTTACATCAGGACACAGAAAGATGGGCTGATGCAACAGTACCTTACACTGGCTGATATTCAGGGAAGAATATATATATAT
>PVIU01030805.1:0-15649 GCA_004026605.1 Ondatra zibethicus | reverse complement strand
CCCACTTTCTCTTCTATAAGGTTCAGTGTGGCTGGCTTTATGTTGAGGTCTTTGATCCATTTGGACTTGAGTTTTGTACATGGTGATAGATAGGGGTCTACTTTCATTTTTCTACATGTTGATATCCAGTTATGCCAGCACCACTTGTTGAATATGCTTTCTTTTTTCCATTTGATATTTTTTGCTTCTTTATCAAATACCAGGTGTTCAAAGATGTGTGGATTGATATCTGGGTCTTCTGTTTGGTTCCACTGGTCCTCCTGTCTGTTCTTATGCCAAAAATATTAGATTTTTAACACCATTTTGGGAGGGATCGGTGGTGAAGTTTGTTGTTTATAAATTTAATTTTGCAGATACTGGGGATGTGCCGAGATGTCAGGTAATCACCCTACCAACTGAGCTGCATCTCCAAACTTGTCTTGGACAGAGACCTATGTAACCCAGGCTGGCCCAGAAGTCACAGATGTTTCTACCTCTGCCTCCAGAGTGCTGGAATTAGAGGCATACACCATAATGCTTATCTTGCAATTAACTGTGTTTTTATTTTATCATTTAAATTATTAAAGTAAATAATTAAGTCAGGCACTAGGCACACAGAGATAGATAGCTCTCTGAGTTTGAGGTGAGCCAGAGCTCCACAGAGGGACCCTGTCTCAAGAAACATTTTATTTATAGGCCTGGTGGTGGTGGTGCACGCCTTTAATCCCAGCACTCAGGGAGGCAGAGGCAGGCGGATCTCTGTGCATTCAAGGACAGCCTGGTCTGGAAGGACAGCCAAGACTGTTACACAGAGAAACCCTGTCTTGAGAAAAAAAAAAACAAAAACAGGCAGTGGCGCACGCCTTTAATCCCAGCACTTGGGAGGCAGAGGCAGGCAGATCTCTGTGAGTTCGAGGCCAGCCTTGTCTATTAGAGCTAGCTCCAGGAAAGGCTCCAAAGCTTCTGAGAAACCCTGTCTTGAAAAACCAAAAAAAAAAAAAATCAAAAACAAACAAAAACCAGAAACAAAACCCCAAACAAACCAAAAAGCCATTTTGTGTGCTGTAGATATAGCTCAGCAGTTAAGAGCACTCTTTTTCTTCTAGAGAACTCAGATTTAATTTCTAGCACCCATGTTGAGGCTCACAATTGTATACAACTCCCAGGGCCTCCAAGGTCCTGTGCACTAGACACATGTGGTACACAGACAAACACATATAAAACATCCATACACATAAGTTATTTATTTTCTTTTTCTTTTGGCCAAGCATAATGACATACAACTTTAATCCCAGCTCTGGGCAGTCAGAGGTATGCAGTTCTCTGAATTCCCGGCCAGCCTGGTCTACACAGAGCATGCTGGCCTCTGTTTCCAGGCTATCCACTGGTCTACACAGAGCATGCTGGCCTCGGTTTCCAGGCTACCCACTGGTCTACACAGAGCATGCTGGCCTTGGTTTCCAGGCTACCCACTGGTCTACACAGAGCATGCTGGCCTCATCTTTCAGGCTATCTAGCCTGAAAACACTCAGATGTTTTTGTCCTTTGATTGTTTTGTTATGTGTTGTTTGAGGCCGGGTTTCTCTGTGGCCCTGGCTGTCCTGGAACTCGCTCTGCAGACCAGGCTGGCCTCGAACTGGGATTGAAGGTGTACGCCACCGCTGCCCCGCTTGTTCTTTGATTTAAGAGTGAATCTCAGCCGGGTGGTAGTGGTTCATGGCTTTAATCCCAGCACTCGGGAGGCAGAGGCGGGCCAACCTCTGTGAGTTCAAGGCCAGCCTGGTTTACAGAGTGAGTTCCAGGACTGGCTCCAAACCTCAGAGAAACCAACCATGTGTTGATTTTGTTTGCTTTTGTTTTTGTTTTTTCAGGACAGGGATTCTCTGTGCGCCACCGCCACCACTGCCCTGCGAAACCCTGTCTTGAAAAAAAAAAAGTGAATCTCTTGTAGCCCTCATCTCTTTTACTTAATACTTGATACTTAATGTGTAACCTAGGGTGGTTTCAAAATTATGTCAAGTGTTGGGCTCCCACCTTTACTTTGCCTAGGATTACAGATACATTTAATCATACACATCTAGAATAGAGTAATTGATTTTTTAAAAAATTATCTTGGGGGCTGGAGAGATGGCTCAGAGGTTAAGAGCACTGGCTGGTCTTCCAGAGGACCTGGGCTCAATTCCCAGCATCCATGTGGCAGCTCACAACTGTCTGTAATTCCAGTTCCGGGTACCCATGATATACATGGAGACAAAACACCAATGCACATAAAAAAAAAATCTTGGGATGGGGTGGATGCCAGGGCTCATATGTGGAGGCCAGAAGACAGTTTGTCAGAGTTGGTACTCTCCTTCCACTATATAGGTCTGGGGGATTTAACTCAGGTCATTGGGCTCGGCTGGAGACACCTTTACCCCCTGAGTCATCTCACAGATCCGTAAAATGGATTACTTTCTGCTTTACTGAACAGTCCCAGTGTGTTTGGGGATTTAGGAGGCAGCAGAGTCAGTCTGATCTGGTTCCTTCTTGCCTCCCAGGCTTCTGGACCAACACTGAGCTTATTCACTATGGCTGAAGGAGTAGGTCTGTTTAGACAGAATCACTTAGAAATCCAACTTGCCAGAGACCCCGGAATAGTCATCACAGACATGGCTGCAAACGTACCACCAAACAGCCTCCGATCAGAACAGACACCATCACTAGTATCCCAGGAAACAAATGCGGAAAAGCGAGACTACAACCCCGAGGTTTGGCACCTAAAATTCAGAAGCTTTAGTCCCTCAGAGAGGTCCGACCCCATCCAGGATCTGAGGCGGATCTCTGAGCTATGCTCTCTGTGGTTGAGACCGGACCTGCACAGCAAGGAGGAGATCCTGGACCAGCTGGTGTTGGAGCAGTTTATGATCTCTGTGTCGCCAGAGCTGCAGGCCTTAGTGAAGGAGAGCGGAGTGAAGAGCTGCAAAGAACTGGAGAAACTACTGAGGAACGGCAGGAAACCGCGCCAATGGGTAAGCAAGTGGGCTCAGGGGAAGGACAGCCATGGGGGATGCTGTGACCTGAACGCAGAGCCCACTGAGGCTCTTGCCCTTAGTCAGTGGCCCTTAAGAGGAGAGTTTTGCTTCCTAAGAGTTTTGTGTGTGTGTGTGTGTGTGTGTGTGGTTTTTTTTTTTTTTGAGACAGGGTTTCTCTGTGGCTTTGGAGCCTGTCCTGGGACTAGCTCTTGTAGACTAGGCTGGCCTCGAACTCACAGAGATCCGCCTGCCTCTGCCTCCCAAGTGCTGGGATTAAAGGCGTGCACCACCAACGCCTAGCGCTTCCTAAGAGTTAAGTGGCAATGTTTGGGGACTTTTGTGGACTTGTTTTGTCAGTGATTGTGGCACAGAAGCTTTATTTAGAAGCCAAGGAATTGTATAGGTCAGAACTACTATAAGTTAACAGGCTAATCTTGAATCAGAGTGAGCAAGCCCCCGCTTCTGTTGTTTTTTGTTTTGTTTTGCTTTTGTTTCTTTTCTTTCTTTCTTTTTTTTTTCTGAGCAGAATTTCTCTGTAGCTTTGGAACCTGTCCTGGAACTAGCTCTTGTCAACCAGGCTGGCCTCAAACTCACAGAGATCCGCCTGCCTCTGCCTCCCGAGTGCTGGGATTAAAGGTGTGCGCCACCACTGCCCAGCTCATTTTGTTTTTATAATCTATGTATCCTGGTCACTACATGTATCAGGTGCTCGTGGAGGCCAGAAGAGACATCCGATCCCCTCGGAGCTGGAGTTAAAGACAGCTGTGAGCCACCACCATGTGGGTGCTGGGTACTGAACCCTAGTCCTCTGGAAGAACAGTCAGTGCTCTTAATCTCCAAGCCATCTTTCCAGCCCCGACCCCACTCCCTGTGTATTGAGACACAGTCCAATGTAGCCCAGACTGATCCCCAATTCACTGTGTAGCTGAGTATGACCCTGTGGGTCAATCCATGTTCAGGAAGACAGATTTGCAAATAAATCAAGTTGGGTTACTAAGTCAGCCCAGGAACGGTCCTGTGAGAGGGATAGCCAGACTCTTACCCAGGGTCTCATCCTGTTCCCTTCCTCCCCTCTCCCCCTCCACAGTCCATAATCCACTCCCGAGGACAGGTGTACCTCCTTCGGCATCCCTGTGCTGAGAATGCTGCAGCCACGAAGATTGAATGGGAAGATGTGAGCCTGTCCCCAGAGCACCTATCAGAGAGCGAAGAGCCCCCCAACAGAGGCCAGGCTCACCTAGAGTTGCAGAATCTGCCGGAGACTGAAGAGCCGTCCATCAGTCAGGCAAACGTGTGACACAATCTCTGGGGCGGTTTCGGGGAAGGAACTAGAAGGCCGGAGTTTGTGGGAGATCTGTTAAAAGTAGGGTGGGACACACCAGCTGTAGCTGTACATCGCACGCTTAGACATTGCTACGCAGAATGGAAACCTACCTGCCCGTCTGCATTCACACTTCACATTGAGAGTGTGGAGAGAGCCTCTCTGATGACAATTGGGATAGGTGTCAATCTGTGAGTATAGCAGAATATCGCTAGGCATCATTACATCATGTTGGCTGCAGGCTGCATGGGACTGACCTAGGCCCTCTGTGTTCATGTGATAGTTCTGTAGCTTGGTTTCTTGTGGGACTCCTAACAGTGGGAACAGGGTCTGTCTCTGACTCTTACTGGCTTTTAGGACCCTACTTCTCATAGTGGGTTGCCTTGCCCAGGCTTAATACAAGGGGAGGTGCTTAGTCTTCCTACAACTTGATGCACCATGTTCTGTCACTATCCATGGGAGGTCTGCCCTTTTATGAATAGAGACAGAGGGGGAGTGGGAAGAGGTGGGGGAGGAGGTGGGAGAAGAGGGAAAGGGGAAACTGTGGTGGGAATATAAAACATATAGGTCTGGCGGTGGTGGCGCACGCCTTTAACCCTAACACTAGGGAGGCAGAGGCAGGTGGATCTTGGAGTTTAAGGCCAGCCTGGTCTACAGAGTGAGTTCCAGGACAGCCAGGGCTACGCAGAGAAACCCTGTCTCGAATTAAAAAAATAAATAAATAATACACACACAAGAAAAGTGTGGAGAAAGGATCAGGTGGGGTGGCACAAGCTTTTAATCTTGGTTCTGAGGAGGCAGTATCTCTGAGCTCAAGACCCTCTCTGACAACAGCAAACGTGTGGGGTCAGCATCAACATCAAACTGCAAACAGTGTGTGCCCTGTACCTGAAGCCAGTCAGAGGCGTGGGTAGGGCTAGGGAAGCAAGCTCTTTGTTCGTTTGGGGGCGGGGTTTCACACTGTAGCCCAGGCTGCCCCGAACCTTGGCGTCATCTTCTCACTTCAGCTTCCTGAGTTCTAGAACTGCAGGCAAGGTAGTTTAGATTTAGAAAAAGAGTCTCTCTCTTCCCTGTCTCTGTCTGTCTCTGTGTCTCTCGCTGTCTCTCTCTCTGCTTGGGGACCAGCTCATCCACATAACACCATGTTTCTGTGGATGAGAGGATGTTCTCCATGTGAGGCATGGGCTAGCATGCAGACTGACAAGGATTCAGGTAGAACTGCTTGTACACACCGAGGAAATACGGTATTAAGGAAGATAAATTTGCTGGTAATTCCAGCTGGAATGCTAGACAGAAATGGGGAGTTGTGAGAGCCACCTCTAGAATCTTACCTGAGGTCTCACCTGTTCCCATCCCCCACAGTCTGTAATCTCCCAAGGACAGATGTCCTTCCTACATGGTTCCGGTTTGGAAATGGCCAAAGTCAAGGCGGATGACTGGGGTGACGACGACATTGTGGTATTGTCGGATGATAATCTCAGCAGTGACCAGGCTAGTCCAGGGTCACAGAACCTGCCCAGGACTGAGTTGCGCATCAGCCAGGTGAGCGCATGGCACCATCCCTGGGGAGAGATGGGAGATTTGTTGAGGGTTGGGTTCAGACCCTCATGCATGGACACGGGAGAAAGCAGACTTGCTAGCCTGTCTGTCTCCCACTAAAACATCATGAAGATCATGGAGAGGGGACTAGAGAGAGGGCTCAGCTGTTAGGAGCACTTGCTGCTCCTCTGAGGACCAGTGTTTGAGTCCCAGCACCGTCTTCAACCAGGGGACTCTAACATCATCTTGTTTCCTTGGGTACAAACACATAAATGGCATATATTCACATAGACACATAAATAATGGCTTGAGAGAACAGGAATCCTGGAGAGATGGTTCAGTGGTTAAGGCGCCTACTGTCTGGTCTGATCTAATGTTGATTCCCAGGCTCTTGAAAATTCCAAGGAGTGGTTTGGCCCCTGGGGGTGACGGCTCGGGGACACTTTAGGTTTTGCTTTGTTTGAAGCAGGGTGCCCTGTAACTCAGACTGCCCTTCAACTGGTCACTGTAGGGGAGGTTGGCCTTGACCTCGTGACCTACCTGCCTTTACCTTCCAGCCGCTGAAATTACCGGTGTGGTCTACTATACCCTCTGAGCTCGTTTTAGATCTGTTAACCTACATGGAGTGTCTAGAATTTCCCCCCCCCCTTTTATGAAAGGTCTCTTGACATAGCCCCAGCTGTCCTGGAACTTACTGTGCTGGTCTTGAACTCAGAGACTCACCTGCCTCTGCCATCTGAGTGCTGGGATGAAAGGTGTGCAAGGCCACACCCCGCTGCTGAGAGCTGTGACAGTGTCCCGTCACTGTCACAGTGCACACTGTGCACCAGAGGAGACCCTTCCCCCATCAGAAGTCATCCTTCAATTGCCGATTGGTTTAAGGTTATCCTATATTTACATGTGTGGCTATTTTGCTTGTGTGTATATCTGCACACCACATGTGTGCTTGGTGCCTGTGGGAGGAAAAAGGCATCAGACCTTCCCCCCCCCCAAGGACTGGAGTTACAGATGGTTGTGAGCTTCCTTGTGGGTGCTGAGACTCGAACCCAGGTCCTCTGAGCCATCCCTCATCTCGCTTCATTAGCCCCACATCTTAATAATACCTGGGTTCAGAGGCATTTTGCATGTAGAGTCAAAGGCAGGGAAGAGAATTAAAATAGCAGCCAATATGAGGTTTGAAGGTGTGGTGGCTTGACATTAGTAACAGACTTATAAATATTAAGAGGAGAATATTCATTTATGTGGGGTACTAGGGTGGACCATGGAAGTGTGAACATTCCCTCAACCCTGGGAAAAACTTAGTGGCCCAGATCAAGTAGAAACAGATTTTTTTCCTTCTTTTGTTCTTTCTTTCTTTTTTAAAGATTTATTTGTTTACTTTATGTGCATTGGTATTTTGCTTGCATGCATGTCTGTGTGAGGGTGTCGGGTTCTGCTGGGACTGGAGTTGCAGACAGTTGTGAGTTGCCTTGTGGGTGCTGGGAATTGAACCTGGGTCCTTTGGAAGAGCCCACTGAGCCATCTCTCCGCTGAACGATACACCCCATAATTGTCCTTCATTGTCTCCTATCAAGGAAGAGGAAGTTTTTCTGGAGACAGTTCCTGGGAGCAGAGAACCAGACTACCTGAGACCTGAGCGGAACCAGGGGAGGGACTTGGTACAGGACTGGAATGTCCTGTTTGTACCTCAGGATCCTCAGCCGACACAGGGTCCTGGTGAGTATGAGGTGGGAATTTACTGGGGACTTATTACCCCTTGTCCAGCATTCCCATCCCCGTGGGAGGAAGTTGGCCACCATCTCCCTACCTTCTTTGTCACTAGCTTTCCAGAGAGTGTTACAGGCTGAGCTCTCTGGGATGTTAATGGGCTGTTCCCAGCCAACACCAGAGTTTAGTTCTGTCGAGTCTGGTATGGTCAGGGTGGTCTTTAGTAAGTGTTGTGTGTCTTAGTGGAGAAAGGCACTTCCCACTCACTGAGCCTGATCGCCTATGTTTAATCCCCAGGGCCTTCATGGTGACAGGAGAGAACTAACCCAAAAGTTATCCTCTGCCCTCTGCATTCTTAGGGTGGCACCTCCCTCTGTAATCAAGCAAATCAGTTTTGGAGATGGGCTCTCAAGTTTTAAATGTTGTATGTGGAATCCCTCCCATTAGATTCTCTCCATGTAAAAGATGCCTCAGTGATGCTCCAGAAAGACACAAACATGGATGCTGCCACACCGTTCACCCATGTTCTAGCACAAAGGGATACAGCTGTGAATACGGGTCTTCAGAGGCTTTGCAGTTCCAGTGCAGACAGCTTGCCCACTTCCCAAGGAAAGGCCTCCTGTGTGGGCAATACAGAAGATGGGCAGTTAGCAGTCGCTACCCCACGGCCTGAAGAGTCGGTGGTTCACCTCGCTGGCCGGGCTCGGTTTGGGTGCAGTCAATGCAACAAGAGTTTTCTTTACAGGTCTCAGTTTATCATCCACCAGAGGACCCACACAGGAGAGAGACCCTTTCGGTGCCGCTTGTGCGAAAAGGGATTTCTGCAGTCCTCAGACCTCCGAGTTCACCAGCGCATCCACACGGGCGAAAAGCCTTACCAGTGTAGAATCTGCAACAAGGTGTTTACCCATGAGTCCTCCCTGCTGGGTCACATCAGGATCCACACGAAAGAGATGCCGTACAAGTGTGAGCTCTGTGGAAAACGCTTCAACCACAAGGGCAACCTCAACGTCCACGTGGGCATCCACAGCGACTCCAGACCCTACAAATGTATGGAGTGCAACGCGGCCTTTCGGCAGAAGGGAGCGCTGATGCGACACGTGAAAATCCACTCGAGAGAGGTGCCCCTGTGAGTCTGTGTCGGGATTGAAGTCTTTTCCTAGAGAGACTGTTGCTAAGTTACCCCTGTTCCATGGCGGCACCTTGGAAGCACTTAGGATTGGCTCATCTGAAGTCTGAGGACAAATGGGTTTCACTATGGCCCCCCACTGGTGTTTGTTGGAGACAGGATCTCTCTATGTATCTCTGGCTGTCCTGGAACTCACTATGTAGACCAGGCTAGCTTGAAACTAAAGAGACCCACTTACGTACATAACCCAGATTGACCACGAACTTTTGATCCCACCCATACCTCTGCACGGAGTGTTGATACGCTGCTCCTTGGCAGGCTTTTATACACACATTGTAATTGGTTGGTAATGTATTCTCAAGTTGTCAATATTGAACAGCAAAATGGGAGTGACATTTGTCCCCTGATAACAATGTAAAATGTGGCTTTTCCAATAAATTACTTGGCAAAAGTCAATTTTATAGTAAATTGTGTATTTCCCCATTACTTATTTTCTTGATATTTCAATGAAAATTGAGTTTCAGAGCCAGGTGTGGTGGCGCATGACATTAGTCCCAGCAGTCAGAGGTGGAGTCAGGTGGATCTCTGAGTTCCAGGCCAGCCTGGGCTACAAAGCGAGTTCCAGGACAGCCAGACTTACACAGAAATTATGAAAATTGAGTTTCAGGTAAATGTTTAGAACATGTATACTAAAACTAATGTTTTAAACTTAAAATTTTCATCTATTCATTTGTTTATTTACTTTGAGACAGGTTCTCTCTAGGTAGCTGTGGCTGGCCTGAAGCTCATTTAGGTAGACCAGATTGGCCTCGAACTCACAGAGATCCTCCTGCTTCTGACTCTAGAGTGCTGAGATTAAAGGTGTGACCCACCCAGCCAGGGCTTATTTTTCTGTGTGTATTTGTGGGTTGTTCATTCACCTCAATTTTGTAAATCTTTTTCCTTTTATATTTTCAAGACAGGATTTCTCTGTGTGGCCCTGGCTACCCTGGAATTCACATTGTAGACCAGGCTGGCCTCAAATTCAGATCTGCCTCCCAAGTACAGAGATCAAAGGTGTGTGCCACCATCAACAGGCCTTTTCTTTTTTCTTTTCTCTCTCTCTTTTTTTTTTTTTTTTTTTTTTTGGTTTTCTGAGACAAGGTTTCTGTGTAGCTTTGGAGCCTGTCCTGGAACTAGCTCTTGTAGACCAGGCTGGCCTTGAACTAGCAGAGATCCACCTGCCTCCTGAATGCTGGGATTAAAGGCGTGCGCCACCACCACCCAGCTTCTTTCTTTTTTGAGATGGGGTTTTGATATGCAGCATTGACTGACCTGGAACGATGTAGCTTAGAATGGTCATGGGCTAGCCTCTGTCTTGAGTTCTGAAATTACAGGCTTAAGCCTAAACCCACCACATGGAGCTCAAAAAAAATATTTGTGAGATAAAGTCTCACCTTGTTTCCCAGGCTAACCTTGAACTCACTGTATAATTTAAAAACAAGGCTGGGCAGTGGTGGTGCACGCCTTTAATCCCAGCACTCGGGAGGCAGAGGCAGGCGGTTCTCTGTGAGTTCGAGACCAGCCTGGTTTACAAGAGCTAGTTCCAGGACAGGCTCCAAAGCTACAGAGAAACCCTGTCTTGAAAAACCAAAAATAAAAAAAATAAAAAATAAAAATAAATTAATTAAAAATATATAATTTAAAAACAGCAGGAAGGGAGTCACGCCGTACAACAGGGCTCACAAGGAAGGTTTATTGGAAGAGGAGGAGAGAAGGGGACAGAAAAAGGGACAGAGAGGGGCAGAGACTGGCCCCTGGGGATAAGAGTAGCAGGTGAAAAAGATGGGAGGCAGGCAAGGCCCACCTTTTATAAGGGAACCGAGAGAACGTACACAGAAGCTATTCTTAGTGGCAGCAGCTGAGAACATATCCTGTCAGGACCCCAAGGACAGGCCAGTACAGATGCCTGAATACTAACAGTTACCACCATTCTCCTGCCTCAGCATCTGGAGTTCTGGGTTTTACAGATTTGAGCCAAAATATCCAGTGTATCTCTATTTTTTAAAATAGCGATCATGTGTAGTTATGAAAATATCCAGCAGGTGGCAGCAAAGGCCCTTTTCTGACCTGTGGGACAGGCCGGTTCTGCTTTGACTAGACAAAGAGAATGCTTTTCTTTTTAATGTATTTAGATTTATTTATTGTTTTATGTGCATTAAATACCATGTGTGTACTATGCCCTGGATCTGTGGTGGTCAGAGGAAGGAATCAGATCTCCTGGAGTTGCAGTCATAGACAGTTGTGAGCCACCATGTGGGTGCTGGGAATGAAACCTTGGTCCTCGGAAAGAGCAGCAAGTGCTCTCGACTGCTAAGCTCTCTCTCCAGCCCAAGCAAATGCCTTCTAGCTGATAAAACAGTAAAAGAGAACCTTTTTGAAATCGGAGTTTCGTGCATGCAGTGTGAAGCTAAACTTACACCACCCCCAAATTTGGTTTTTAAAGATTTATTTAAACCAAATAAAACAACAGCAAGAACAACAACAAAACCCCTAATGTTGCCCGGCGGTGGTGATTCACGCTTTTAATCCCAGCACTCGGGAGGCAGAGGCAGGCAGATCTCTGTGAGTTCGAGACCAACCTGGTCTACAGAGCTAGTTCCAGGATAGGCTTCAAAGCCACAGAGAAACCCTGTCTCAAAAAAAAAAAAAAAAAAAAAAGAGCAACCAGTGCTTTTAACCACCATCTCTCCAGCCCCAGCTCCTGATGTTTTAACTACATTTATTTGTTTCATGTCTGGAGGTTGGTGAGTATGTGCCCTGATGCCCATGTGATGGTCAGAGGACCGCGTGTGGAGATTGCTTCTCTTTCCACCTTGTGACACCTGGTATAGAACTTAGATTGTCCGGCTTGCCAGTGTCGTCACCTGCTGACTGGTCTCCCCTGCCTCCGATTTCCCATGCTTTGTAGATCTTATCATGAGTTATTTTGTTATCACAGCCCTGAAATGTACAAGGTTGTTATTAGCATGTAACGATCTCTTGAATTGTAACTTGTTTTTGTTAAGTCAGGATTTATTTGTTTATTTATTGGCAGTACAGGCTATCTAGGGCCTCCACACTATAGGCAAGTGCTCTACCTTTGCCATCCAGTGAATCCCTCATTGGATTCTGGGCAAGAATGCTTCTGAGTTGTTTATTTTTTTTTTTTTTAATTTTAGCACAGGGTCCTGGAACTCATTCTAGTCCAGGTCTTGAACTTGGGATCTTCATGCCTCAGTCTCTTTAGCAGTTGGGATTATAGACCTGTGGCATCAGACATAGCTTATTTTTAATATTAAATGTTTTTAGGGGCTGAAGAGATGGCTCAGAAGTTAAGAACACTAGCTGATATTCCAGAGACTCTGAGTTCAATTTCCAGCTACCACATGGTGGCTCAAAGCAATCTGTAATGGGATCTGATGCCCTCTTTTGGTGTGCAAGCATACATGCAAACAGAACACTGAACACATAATAATTAAATAAAGATTTATTTTAAAAAAATTTTTGAGACATGTTCTTGTGTAGCCCAGGCTGGCATGAAACTCTCTACACAGCTGAGGCTTGATCTGACCTCCTGACCATTCTGCCCTTTCTTCCAAGTGCTGGCTTTACAAGCATGTACTTCCATGCCTAGCTTATGCAGTTTGAAAAATATTTATTTTAAATGTATATGTATGTGTGGGAGACAGTGGGATTTGTGCATGAGAGTATTAATGCTCTTAATTACTGAGTCATCTCTCCAGCCCCTATTTTTCTTTAACTTTTATTTTATATCTATGGGGGTTTTAACTGTAGTGCACTTTGAGGCCAGAAGAGGGCGCCGAATGCCCTGCAACTGGAGTTACGGATGGTTGTGAGTTGTCAAGTGGGTGCTGAGAATCAAACCCAGGTCCTCTGAAAGAGCTGCCCATGCTCTTAACTGCTGAGCCATTTCCCCAGCCCTCATTTTTAACTGATGTACTTACACACTCTTTGTTGGGTACCATAAGACACTCAATGCACATATACGTTACACAGTATTTTTATTTATTTATGTATGTATTTATTTATTTATTTATTATGTATGCAATGTTCTGTGTGTATGTCTGTCTGTAGCCAGAAGAGGACACCAGATCTCATTACAGATGGTTGTGAGCCACCATGTGGTTGCCGGGAATTGAACCCAGGACCTTTGGAAGAGCAGGCAATGCTCTTAACCACTGAGCCATTTCTCCAGCCACAGTATTTTTTTTTTCCAAGACAGGGTTTTGCTGTAGTTTTAGAGCCTGTCCTGGAACTAGCTACTGTCTTGTAGACCAGGCTGGCCTCAAACTCACAGAGATCCGCCTGCCTCTGCCTCCTGAGTGCTGGGATTAAAGGCGTGCGCCACCACCACCCCGCACAAAGTTTCTTGATAAACATTTAGCGAGCAGGGAAAAAAAACCCAACAACAACACGCAAAGTAGTGTCTCCAAGAATGTCAATCATTGAGCCAAGTGTGCTCATGAGCCCGCTGGGAGCACAGGGAGGGGAATGGGGATGAAACGTGTCCTTTGCCAAGGGAGCCACAGAGAATTAAGGAACTGCAGCAATGGCTTCTGTCACCAGGCCAACAGAAGAAAGACTCCAGATGACAACCCTCCTGGGTGCAGGCTGGCTAATTAGTCCCCAGCACCGACAACAACGCTCCACTAGCTACTTCAGAGTTCAGTTCTCCTGAACTCGTTCAAATTGATTTATTCCCAAATCCTTCTGCCAAACTTAGGCTATTTTTTTTCTCCCTTTGGCGTGTGTGTCTGTGCCAGCACAAGTTGCCTGGAGTAAATTGGTCACAAGGACCCCGTGGTGAGAAGAGGTGTTCAGAGCCCCACAGGAGCTACTAACACCACTTTTAACGAGCCCCAAGAGTGCGCAGCTCAATTCCTGCCAGCTGCAGTTTTAAATTAGCAACAGAAAGTTAACTCTGAGAACCTGAAAAACATCATTTGTCAGTTGCTGGCCCTGAGGGTGGCCTGCTCACCTGTGTCTGATCGTAAAGACAATACACACGTATTCACCAAACACACTTGATAGCACAGAGACAGGACAATGGAGAATGTTTACATTGTCCCCAGTCCCACTAATCTATTTACAGTTTTTACCGTACATATGAGTCTGCATGCGGCCACCACTCTGTCTATGTGAAAGTCAGAAAAAACAATTTCCCAGGAGTCAGCCTAGGTTGCCAGTCTTGGCAGCAAATACCTTTCCCTGATGGACCATCTCATTGGCCTACAGTTTTTATTTTTTTTTAATTAATGTATTTATTTTTAAACTAGGTCTCCTGTAGCTCAGGCTGGCCTCTGACTGGCTGTGTCACCAAGCCTGTCTTTGAACTCTTGATTCTCCTACCTCACCTCCCCAGTGCTAGTTGTACAGGCAGGCACCACTATTCCTGGCTCTAGTGACAATTTTAGTACTGATGGTGGCTTTTGAAGATTTTTGTGTGTATGTATAAATATCTACATTTGTGTGTATAAAAATATAGACACACATACCACTGTCCCTTAGGATTCATGGAAGAGTAGTTCCAATAGCTGCTTATAAAAGCTAAAATCAATGGATGCTCAAGTTCCTTATAAAAAATGTGTCCCAATTTGCATATAATCTATGCATAATCTCATATTAAATCACCACAAAGCCAGGTGGTGGTGGGCATGCTTTAAATCTATGACTCAGGAGGCAAAAGCAGGGGGATCTCTGTGAGTTCAAGGCAAGTCCGGTCTACATAGAGAGTTCCAGGAGATCTAGTCCAGGAGACACAGAGAAATCAAAACAAACAAACAAAAAAATCACCTCAAATCACTTATTAATATCTGATGCTATGAGATCCTATGCAAATAACTATTACACTGTATTGTTGAAGAATTGATGACGAGGCTGGGCGGTGGTGGTGCATGCCTTTAATCCCAGCACTCGGGAGGCAGGCGGAGCTCTGTGAGTTTGAGGCCAGCCTGGTCTACAAGAACTAGTTCCAGGACAGACTCCAAAGGTACAGAGAAACCCTGTCTCGAAAAAAAAAACAAACAAAAAAAAGAAACAAAAAAAGAAAAGAAAAAACAAAAATAAACAAGTAACGAACCCCACAAAGAAAGGAAAGAAAAGGAAGAGGTCACAGCATTAGAAAGGGTGAGAACCACTGCTTAAAGGGAAGCTCAAGATGAACAGGGGACCTGAGACAGGGAAGGAGATTAGGCATCAGAGGCAAGTGAGGACAACGGAACACCCGGGGTTAGGGCTCAGGGTAGACACCTCTGTCAGCAACAGAGAGGTCCTCTCCCCTCCCCTCTCATTCCCTCCTCTCTTCTTCTTTCTCTTCCCTCCTCTTCCCTCCTCTCCCCTTTTTCTCCCCCCCCATTCCTCTCTATCTCCCTTTATCTTCTTTTCTGAGACAGTTTCACGAACACCCTCTGGCTCAGAGAGGGCTTCATCAGCCCCGCACTCAGAGTGCGGCTAGGGTCACACCTCAGATCAGGTGCTGGAAGGACTGATGAAAGAGGGCGAAGAGGATCCCCAAGCTTGAATGAACAGGAACGAGGTAAATAGGACTAAGAGACTGGAGGGGATTTTGGCTATTAGACTTCCAGGGACAGATGGCCGCCTAAGGCTGGGAGAGCAAAGGGTGCTGGAGACAAACCTGGAGGAGGACACAGAACACTGGCTCGCCGGGATGGGGCCTACAGTGTTCTGTCGGGGCGACATGGATCACAGATTGCAGGACCTAGACACTCGTTCCCAATGCACTGAAGGGCTTCCCCACCTTTGAAACCTGTCCCTTGTCTGCCATAACTGCCCATTCTGAGACAGAGCCCCAGGGAGGCTCTAGCTCTTGGCAGCTTCCCAGAATGCCCTCCTCACCTGTCCTTTAGTGCTTGTGTGACTTGGGTTTCTCAACAACACAAACTAGAGTCTCCTGGGAGGGGG
>PVIU01030804.1:0-15652 GCA_004026605.1 Ondatra zibethicus | reverse complement strand
ACTGTGTGCTGGTTTTTGTTTGCTTTAGGTCTAAAAGCCACTTATGAGTGAGTACTTATAATATTTGTCTTCTGGTCTGTGTTACCGCACTCAATGTAATGTTTTCTGTATCCATCTATTTGCCTGAAAAATTCAAGATGTCATTATTTTTTCTGCTGTGTAGTACTCCATAGTATAAATGTACCACATCTTCTTTATCTATTCTTCAGACGAGGGACATTTAGGTTGTTTCCAGGTTTTGGATGTGACAAACAATGCTGCTTTGAACATAGTTGAGCAAATGCCTTAGTGGCACGATTGAGCATCATTTGGATATATACCCAAAAGTGGTATTGCTGGGATTTGAGGAAGATTGTTTTCTAATTTTCTAAGAAACTGTCATACTGATATCCAAAGGAGCTGTACCAGTTTGCACCTCCACCAGCAATGCAGGAGTTTACCCCACATCCTCTCCAGCATAAGTTGTCATCAGTATTTTTGATCTTGGCCATTCATACAGGTATAACATGTAATCTCAGATTTGTTTTGATTTGCATTTCTCTGATGGTTAAGGATGTTGACCATTTCCTTAAGTGTCTTTCAGCCATTTTACATTCCTCTGTTGAAAGTTCTTGTTTAGGTCTGTACCCTACTTTTTTATTGGATTATTTGTTCTTTTGATGACCAATTTCTTGAGTTCTTAGTATATTTTGGAGGTCAGTCCTCTGTCTGATCTTTTTCAATTCTCTAGGCTGCTGTTCTGTCTTGTTGACCGTGTCCTTTCCTTTACAGAAGCATCTCGGTTTCAGGAGGTCCCATTTATTAATTGTTTCTTTCAGTGTCTGTGCTGCTCGGATTATATTTAGGAAGAGGCCTTCTATGCCAATGTGCTCAAGTGTACTTCCCACTTTCTCTTCTATAAGGTTCAGTGTGGTTGGCTTTATGTTGAAGTCTTTGATCCATTTGGACTTGAGTTTTGGACATCGTGATAGATATGCATGTATTTTCATTTTTCTACTTGTTGATATCCAGTTATTATAGCACCTTTTGTTAAATATCCTTTTTCCATTTTATATTTCTCACTTCTTTGTCAAGAATCAGGTGTTTGTAGGTGTGTGGATTAATATCTGGGTCTTCGATTCTGTTCCATTGGTCCTCCTGTCTGTTTTTATGCCAATACTAAGCTGTTTTCAGTACTGTAGCTTGTAGTAGAGTTTGAAGTCAGGCATTGTGATGCCTCCAAAAGTTTCATTATTGTACAAGATTGTTTTGGCTATCTTCGGTTTTTTGGTTTTCCATGAGAAGTTGAGTACTGTTCTTTTTAGGTCTGTGAAGAATTGTGCTGGATATTGATGGACATTGCATTGAATCTGTACATTGCTTTTGGTAAGATTGCCATTTTTCTATGTTAATTCTACCTAGCCAAGAGCTTGGGAGTTCTTTGCATTTTTTGGTGTCTGCTTCAATTTCTATTTTCAAAGATTTATACTTCTTGTGATATAGGTCTTCCACTTGTTTTCTTAGAGTTATTCCGAGATGTTTTATGCTATTTGTCGCTATTGTGAAGGGTGATGTTTCTGTGATTTCTTTATCAGCCCATTTATCATCTTTGTAAAACGGGGCTACTGATTTTTTTTTAACTAATCTTGTATCCTGTTACATTACTGAAAACTTCTATGAGTCGTAGACATTTCTTGGTACACCTTTCGGGGTCGCTTAGGTAATCTATCATATCATCAGCATATAGTGAGACTTTGGCTTCTACTTTTCCCTGTGATTTTATCACCTTGGTCTCCTTTTGTTGACTTACTGCTCTAGCTATGACCTCAAGAACTATATTTAATAGATATGGAGAAAGTGTACAACCTTGTCTTGATGCTGATTTCAGTGTGATCACTGTGACTTTTTTATCCATTTAATTTGATATTGGATGTTGGCTTGCTGTATGTTGCATTTATTGTGTTTAGGTATCCCTTGTATCCCTGCTCTCTCCAAGGCTTTTATAATAATGGGATACTGTATATTGTCAAAGGCATTTTCAGCATCTAGTGAGATGATCACATGGTTTTTAATTTTCATTTTGTGTATATGATACATTATGATGCATATCTTTCCCTAGGTTAGGAAATTTTCTTCTATGATTTTGTTGAATATATTTTCTGTGCTTGTTAGACTTCTCCTTCTGTTTTTTCCATGTTCTTTTATTTTTTCATTCAAAAAAATTCACATTTCCTCCCTTCTTCCAGTCCCCTCCCACTCCCACCTACCCCTCCTCCCTCACCCTGCTTCCTTCAAAGAGGGCATGGTACCCTGCCTGTGGGAAGTCCAAGGCCCTCCCCCCTCCATCCCGGCATAGGAAGGTGTGTATTCAAATAGACTAGGTTCCCAGAAAGATAATACATGCAGAAGAGATAGGTCCTAGTGTCATTATTGATGGCATCTCAGTCTGCCCCCATTGGCAGCCACTTTCAGAGAGTCCGATTTGACCATATGCTCATTCAGTCCCAGTCCAGCTGGATTTGGTGACCTCCCATTAGTTCAGGCACACTGTCTCAGTGGGTGGACCAGTGCCTCATGGTCCTAACTTCCTTGCTCATCTTCACCCACCTTCTGCTCTTCGACTGGACCTTGGAAGCTCAGTCCATTGCTCTGATGTGGATGTGGGTCTCTGTCTCTATCGCCATCCATTGAACGAAATTTCTATGGTGATGATCAAGATATTTATCAATGTGACTATGGGACAAGGCTAGTTCAGGCACCCTCTCCTCTGCTGCCCAAATACCAAGCTGGGGACATCCCCGTGGACACCTGGGATCCCCTCTAGAGCCAAGTATCTTGCCAAACCTGAAATGACTCCCTTAATGTAGATATCTTATTCCCTTCTCCAATATCCACCTTTCCTCCATCTCCACCCTCCCACTCTCCCAAGCTCTCCGCTGTCCTTCCCTTCTCCCTTCTCCTTCCCCCTCTCCCTTTACCCCACTACCCCTACCGCCATGCCTATCCTTGCCCCTGTGCTTCCAACTTTTGCCTGACGATCTTTTTTGCTACCAATTTCCAGGAGGATCTATATATGTTTTTCTTTGGTTTCACCTTGCTATTTGGCTTCTCTAGGCTTGTGAGCTATAAGCTTAGTGTCCTTTGTTTATGGCTAGAATCCACTAATGTGTGAGAACATACCATAATAGTCTTTTTGGGTTTGGGTTACCTCACTCAGGATAGTGTTTTCTATTTCAATCCATTTGCATGCAAAATTCAAGATGTCATTGCTTTTTACTGCAGAGTAGTATTCTAATGTGTATATATTCCACACTTTCTTGATCCATTCTTCCATTGAGGGGCATCTAGGTTGTTTCCAGGTTCTGGCTATTACAAACAATGCTGCTATGAGCATAGTTGCACAAATGCTTTTGTAGTATGATTAGGCTTCTCTTGGGTATATTCCCAAGAGTGGTATTGCTGAATCCTGAGGTAGGTTGATTCCCAATTTCCTGAGAAACAGCCACACTGATATCCAAAGTGGTTGCACAAGTTTGCATTCCCACCAGAAATGGATGAGTGTTCCCCTTACTCCACATCCTTCCCAGCATAGGCAATCATTGGTCGTTTTGATTTTGGCCATTATAACAGGTGTAAGATGGTATCTCAAAGTTGTTTCGATTTGCATTTCCCTGATGGCTAAGGAAGTTGAACATGACCTTAAGTATATTTTAGACATTCAAACTTCTTCTGATGAGAATTCTCTGTTCAGATCATTACCCCATTTTTTAATTGGGGTATTTAGAATTTTAATGTCTATTGCATTTATTATGTTTAGGTTTGTTCCTTGTACCCCTGCTCTCTCAAAGACCTTTATCATAAAGTGATACTGTATTTTGTCAAACGCATTTTCAGCACCTAGTGAGATGATCACGTGGTGTTTATTTTTCATTTTGTGTATATGGTGGATCATGAAGCATATCTTACTCTAGGTTAGGAAATTTTCTTCTATGATTTTGTTGAATGTATTTTCTGTGCTTGTTAGACTTCTTCTAATTCTTATATCCCTATTATTTTTAGGTTTGGTCTTTTTAGGTGTCCGATATTCCTAGATATTTTGTGTTAAGATTTTGTTAGATTTAAGCTTTTCTTTGACTGATGAGTCTCTTTCCTTTATTTTATCTTCAGCACTTGAGATTCTGTCTTCCATCTCTTATATTCTGATGTTTATGCTTGCATTTGTTGTTCTGGATAATTTTCTCAGAATGTGTTTCCAAAATTCCCTTGGTTTGTGTTTTCTTTATTCTTTCTATTTCAGTTTTGAGGTCTTGAATCATTTCTTTCACATGTTTGATTGCTTTTTCTTGATTTTCTTTTTTTATTTACTGTTTGGCAATCTGATTCCATTCTATTTTCTGGTTAGATAAACATAACAAAAATTAAATATTCTTATATCATCACTGAATTAAGCATTTTCTTTATCTAAACTATTGTAATTAAATCAAAAGAGGAAATCCTAAGCCTGAGTAATTTACTAAATCATTTCTTGTTTCCCTCCCAAGTGGTGTCTCCTCTTACCCTGTTGTTTCTCGTCTCAATTTTTTTTAATTTTTTTTAACACGAATCACTTATTTACAAATATGGCTGACATTTAATTCACATTAACAAAATCTCATCTAAATTAAGTGTTTTTAAAAGAAGATATATATACAGGTAACATTAGATTGAATGAAGAGTAGTATTCATAAGTTTAGGCTTATACATGTGTATAATAACAACAAAGAAGAAGAGGGCATGGATTTGAGAGAGGGAAAGGCTACATGGGTGGTTTAGATGGACGCAATCGTACAAATGCTGCAGTTCTGATTTCAGAAAGTAAAAATAGGTTATACATTTGAAAAAAGAAAATAATTAAAGATAAAATAGTTGCTAATTGCTGAATTTGTTAGTTTTTTTCAGATTTTTTTATCATTCAAAAATTAACACTTCCTCCCCTTCTCCCATTCCCCTCCCCCTCCTGCACTAACCCTCCTCCCATCCCCTCCATCCTTAAAAGAGGGCAAGTCCAAGCCCCCCCTCCATCCAGGCCTATGAAGGTGTGCATCCAAATAAACTAGGGTCTCAAAAAGCCAATACATGCAGGAGAAACAGGTCCCAGTGCCATTGTTGATGGCTTCTCAGTCCACGCCCATTGGAATCCACATTCAGAGAGTCTGGTTCAATCACATGCTTCTTCAGTCCAGGTCCAGTTGGATTTGGTGAGATCCCATTAGATCAGGCACACTGTCTCAGTGGGTGGAACAACACCTCGGGGTCCTGACTTCGTTGCTCATCTTCTCCCTCCTTCTACTCTTCAACTGGACCTTGGGAGCTCAATCCATTGCTCTGATGTGCATGTGGGTCTCTGTCTCTATCTCCATCCATCTGATAAAATTTCTATGGTGATATTAAATATATTCACCAGTATGACTATGGGACAAGGCCAGTTCAGGCACCCTCTCCTCTGCTCCCCAAGGACGTAGCCTGGGACATCCCCATGGATGCCTGGGATCCCCTCTAGAGCAAAGTCTCTTGCCAAAACTAAAATGGCTCCCTTAATGTAGATATCATCTTCCCTATTCCAATATCTGGCCTTCCTTCATCTCCAACCTCTCACTCTATAAAGCTCTCCCTAGTCCTTCCCTTCTCCCTTCTCCTTCTCCCTCTCCCGTACTCTCACAGCCATCTCCACCCCTACCTCCACCATCATGCTCCAACTTTTATTTGGTGATCTTATTTGCTTACAATAACTATATATGTTTTTCTTTGGGTTCACCTTCCTAATTGGCTTACTTAGGCTTGTAAACTATAGGCTTAATGTCCTTTGTTTATGGCTAAAGTCCACTAATTAGTGAATATATACCATATTCATCTTTGTGGGTCTTGGTTATCTCACTAAAGATAGTGTTTTCTATTTCCAATCATTTGCATGCAAAATTCAAGATGTCATTGTTTTTTAACCACAGAGTAGTATTCTAATGTGTATATATTCCACACTTTCTTTATCCATTCTTCCACTGAGGGGCATCTAGGTTGTGTCCAGGTTCTGGTTATTACAAATAATGCTGCTATGAACATAGTTGCACAAATGCTTTTGTAGTATGATTGGGCATCTCTTGGGTATATTCCCAAGTGTGGGATTGCTGGATCCTGAGGTAGGTTGATTCCCAATTTCCTGAGAAACCGCCACACTGATTTCCAAAGTGGTTGCACAAGTTTGCATTCCCACCAGTAATGGATGAGTGTTCCCCTTTCTCTAGAGGTTGCCATCCAGTTATACCAGCCACATTTGTAAAAGATGCTTTCTTTCTTCCATTGTAAAATTTTAGCTTCTTTGTAAAATATGAGGTGGTTATTGGTTTGTGGATTAATATCTGAGTCTTCGAATTGATTCCATTGGTCAGCATCTCTGTTTTATGCCAACACCAAGCTGTTTTCATTACTGTAGCTCTGTAATAGAGTTTGAAGTCAGGAACGGTAATGGCTCCAGAAGTTCCTTTATTGTATAGGATTGTTTTGGCTATCCTGGGTTTTTTGTTTTTCCATATAAAGTTAGTTATTGTTCTCTCAAGATCTATGGAGTATTTTGTTGGGATATTGATGGGGATTGCATTGAATCTGTAGATTGCCTTTGATAGAATTGCCATTTTTACTATATTAATCCTACCAATCCAGGAACATGAGAAATACTTCCATTTTCTGGTATCCTCTTCAATATCTTTCTTCAAGGCCTTCAAGTTCTTGTCAAATAGGTCTTTCACTTCCTTGGTTAATGTTACCCCAAGATACTTTATGCTATTTGTGGCTATCCTGAAAAGTGATGTTTCTCTGATTTCCCTCTCTGCTACTCTATACTTTGTGTATAGGAGAGCTACTGATATTTTGAGTTCATCTTATATCCTGCCACATCACTGAAGGTATTTATCAGCTGTATAAGTTCTTTGGTAGAGTTTATGAGGTCACTTATGTACACTATCATATCATCTGCAAATAACGAATGTTTGACTTCTTCCTTTCAAATTTGAATGCCCTTGATCTCCTTATGTTGTCTTATAGATATTGCTAGAACTTCAAGCAATAAATGGAGGAGATATGGAGAGAGTGGACAGCCTTGTATTGTTCCTGATTTTAGTGGAATCGCTTTGAGCTTCTTTCCATTAAATTTGATGTTACCTGTAGGCTTACTGTATATTGATTTTATTATATTTATATAAGACCCTAGTATCCATATTCTCTCCAAGGCCTTTATCATAAAGGGCTGTTGAAATTTGTCAAAGGATTTTTCAGCATCAAATGAAATGATCATATGGTTTTTTTTGTGTTTTTCAATTCAAAAATTGACACTTCCTCTCTTTCTCCCATTCCATACCCTTGCCCCTATTAACCCTCATTCCTCCCCCTCCATCCTTAAGAAAGGGCAGGGTACCCTTCTCTGTGGGAATTCCAAGGACCTCCCCCCTCCATCCAGGCCTAGGATGATGTGCATCCAAGTAAACTAGGGTCCAAAAAAGCCAATACATGCAGAATAGACAGGTCCTAGTGCTATTATCAATGGCTTCTCAGTCTGTCTCCATTGGCAGCCACATTTAGAGAGTCCAGTTTGATCACATGCTCGTTCAGTTCTAGTCCAGTTCGATGTGTTGAGCTCCCATTCGATCAGGCACACTGTCTCAATGGTGGACCAACCCCTCGTGGTCCTAACTTCTTTGCTCATCTTCTCCCTCCTTCTGTTTTTCAACTGGACCTTGGGAGCTCAGTCCATTGATCTGATGTGGATGTGGGTCTCTATCTCTATCACCATCCATCAGGTGAAATTTCTATGGTGATATTCAAGATATTCATCAGTGTGACTACGGGACAAGGCCAGTTCAGGCACCCTCTCCTATGCTGCCCAAGGACAGAGCTGTGGACATCCCCGTGAATATCTGGGATCTCCCCTAGAGCCAAGACTCTTGCCACCCCTAAAATAGCTCCCTTAGTGTAGATATCTTCTTCCCTGCTCCCATATCTGCCCTACCTCCATCTACAACATTCCACTCCCCCAGGTTCTCCGCAGTACTTCACTTCTCCCTTCTCCTTCCCCCTCTCTCCTTCCCCCAATTCCATCCCCATCCCTACCTACACCCGCGTGCTCCCAACCTATGCATTGCTTCTCTTTCAGTTTATTTATATGAAGGATTACATTGATAGATTTTCTTATGTTCAACCAGCCCTTCATCTCTGGGATGAAGCCTGCTTGATCATAATGGATAATATTTTTGATGTGCTCTTGGATTCGGTTTGCCTGTATTTTATTGACAATTTTTGCATCGATGTTCATGAGTGAGATTGGTCTGTAATTCTCTTTCTTGGTTGAGTCTTTGTGTGGTTTTGGTATCAGGGTAACTGTAGCTTCATAAAAAGTGTTTGGCAATGACCCTTCTGTTTCTATTATGTGAAAAACCTTAAAGAATATAGGTATTAGCTCTTCTTGGAAGTTCTGATAGAATTCTGCGTTAAAACCATCTGGTCCTTGGCTTTTTTTGGTTGGGAGGTTTTTGATGACAGCTTCTATTTCCTCGTGACTCATATATAGGTCTATTTGAATTGTTCACCTGGTCTTGATTTAAGTTCGGTATATGGCATTTATTAAAAAAAACTGTCCATTTATTTTACATTTTACAATTTTGTGGCATACAGGCTTTTGTAGTAAGACCTAATGATTTTCTGAATTTCCTCAATATCTTTTCTTATGTCCCCCTTTTCATTTCTGATCTTGTTAATTTGAGTGTTCTCTCTCGTCTTTTGATTAGTTTGGATAGGTGTTTGTCGATCTTGTTGATTTTCTCAAGTAACCAGCTCTTTGTTTCATTGAATCTGTGTATTGTTTTCTGTGTCTCTTTTTTGTTGATTTCAGCCCTCAGTTTGATTATTTCCAGTCTTCTACTCCTCCTGAGTGAGTCTGCTTTTTTTTTCTAGAGCTTTCAGGTATGCTGTTCAGTCACTAATGTGTGCTTTCTCCATTTTTTTTGTTTGTTTGTTTGTTTGTTTTTTTAATGTGGGCACTAAGTGCTATGTACTCTCTTCTTAGCACTGCTTTCATAGTGTCCCATAGGTTTGGGTATGTTGTGTCTTTATTTTCATTGAATTCAAGAAAGAATTTAATTTCTTTCTTTATTTCTTCCTTGACCCAGGGGTGGTTCAGTAGTTGACTGATCAGTTTCCATGAGTTGTAGGCTTTCTAGGGGTGGAATTGTTGTTAAATTCTAACATTACTCCATGGTGATCCATGGTGGAGTAACAGGTGGTTACTCCAATTTTTTTGTATCTGTGGATGTTTGCTTTGTTATCGAGTATGTGATCAATTTTCAAGAAGGTTCCATGAGATGCTGAAAAGAAGATAAATTCTTTCCTCTTAGGGTGGAATGTTCTATAGATGTCTACTAAGTCCATTTGATTCATTACATCTGTTAGTTCTCATATTTCTCTGTTAAGTTTCTGTCTGGTTGACATGTCCATTGGTGAGAGAGGAGTGTTGAAATCTCCTACTATTAGTGTGTGGGGTTTGATGTGTGCTTTGAGTTCTAGTAATGTTTCTTTTACATATATGGGTGCTTTTTTATTAAAAGCATATATATTCAGGATTGAGACTTCATCCTGATGGATTATTCCTGTTATGAGTATAAAGTATCCATCTCCATCTCTTCTGATTGATTTTAGTTTGAAGTCGATTTTGTTAGATATTGGTATAGCCACACCTGCTTCTTTCTTAGCACTGTTTGATTGAAAAAAACCTTTTGCCAACCCTTCAATCTGAGGTAATGTCTGTCTTTGTAGTTGAGGTATGTTTCTGATAAACAACAGAATGTTGGATACTATTTTCATATCCATTCTCTTAACCTGTGCCTTTTTATAGGTGAATTGAGTCCATAGGTGAATAGACAGGTCCTAGTGCTATTATCAATGGCTTCTCAGTCTGTCTCCATTGGCAGCCACATTTAGAGAGTCCAGTTTGATCACATGCTCGTTCAGCTCTAGTCCAGTTCGATGTGGTGAGCTCCCATTCGATCAGGCACACTGTCTCAGTGGGTGGACCAACTCCTCGCGGTCCTGACTAGCTTGTTCATCTTCTCCCTCCTTCAGCTCTTCAGTTGGACCTTGGGAGCTCAGTCCATTGCCCTGAGGTGGATGTGGGTCTCTATCTCTATCTCCATCCATTGGGTGAAATTTCTATGGTGATATTCAAGATATTCATCAGTGTGACTTTGGGACAAGGTTAGTTCAGGCATCCTCTCCTCTGCTGCCCAAGGACCTAGCTGGGGACATCCCTGTGGACACGTAGGATCCCCTCTAGTGCCAAGTATCTTAGCAACACTAAAATGGCTCCCTTAATGTAGATATCTTCTTCCCTGCTCCAATATCTCCTCTTTCTCCATCTCTATGCTCCCACTCCTCCGAGCTCTCCCCAGTCCGTCCCTTCTTCTTTCTCATTACCCCTTTCCCCTTGCCCCAACCACACCCTCACCCCTACCCCCACCCCCATGCTCCCAACTTTTGCCTGGCTATCCTTTTTGCTTCCAGTTTCCAGGATGATCTATATATCTTTTTTGGGGGATTCACCTTGCTATTTGGTTTCTCTAGGTTTGTGAATTATAAGCTTAATGTCCTTTGTTTATGGCTAGAGTCCACTAATGAGTGAGTACATACAATATTCATCTTTTTGGGTCTGGGTTATCTCACTAAGGATAGTGTTTTCTATTTCCATCCATTTGCTTGTAAAATTCAAGATGTCACTTTTTTTTTTTTACCACAGAGTAGTATTCTAATGTGTATATAATCCACACTTTCTTTAAGCATTCTTCCATTGAGGAACACCTAGGTTGTTTCCAGGTTCTGGCTATTACAAATAATGCTGCTATGAACATAGTTGCACAAATGCTTTTGTAGTATGATTGGGCATCTCTTGGGTATATTCCCAAGTGTGGTATAGCTGGATCCTGAGGTAGGTTGATTCCCAATTTCCTGAGAAAGTTGTTTTGATTTGCATTTTCCTGATCGCTAAGGAAGTTGAGCATGACCTTAAGATTGACAACCCCTATCCAAACTAATCAAACAGCAGAGAGAGAACACACAAATTAACAAGATCAGAAATGAAAAAGGGGGACATATCCACAAACACAGAGGAAATTCAGAGAATCATTAGATCTTACTACCAAGGGTATTTAGAGTTTTAATGTCTAATTTATTAGGTTCTTTATATATTTTGAAAATCTGTTCTTTGTATGATGTAGGGTTGGTGAAGATCTTCTCCCATTCAGTAGGTTGCCTTTTGTCTTATTGAGTTTGTCTTTTGTTTTACAGAAGCTTCTCAGTTTCAGGAGGTCCTAATTATTATTCACTGTTGCTCTTCTTTTCTGTGCTTCCAAGGTTATATTTAGGAAGTGGTCCCCTGTGCCCATGAATTGAAGGCTACTTCCCACTTTCTCCTCTATCAGGTTCGTTGTAGTCAGATTTATATTGGGGTCATTAATCCATTTGGACTTGAGTTTTGTGCATGGCGTAGATATCTATCTATTTTCATTCTTCCACAGGTTGACATCCAGTTATGCCAGCACCACTTGCTAAAGATGCTTTCTTTTTTTTCCATTGTATAATTTTAGCTTCCTAGTCAAAAATCAGGTGTTCATAGGTGTGTGGATTAATAGCTGGGTTTTCGATTCAATTCCATTCATCAATGTCTCTGTTTTATGGAAATACCAAGTTGTTTTCATTACTGAGCTCAGTACTAGAGCTTGATGTCAGGAATGCCAATGTGTCTGGAAGTTCCTTTATTGTAAAGGATCGTTTTTGCTATCTTAGGTTTTTTTGGATTTCCATATGAATTTCATTATTGTTCTCTGAAGATCTTTGAAGAATTTTGGTGGGATTTTGATGGGGATTGCATTGAATCTATAGATTGATTTTGATAATATTACCATTTTTATTATGCTGATCCTTTCTATTTATGCGCAAGGGAAATCTTTCCATTTTTTGGTATCTTCTTCAAATTCTTTCTTCAAAGACTTAAAGTTCTTGTCAAATAGTTCTTTCACTTTCTCAGTTAGTGTTACTCCAAGATACTTTATGCTATTTGTGGCTATTGTGAAAGGTGATATGTCTCTGTTTTCCCTCTGAGCTTCTTTATCCTTAGTGTATAGGAGAGCTACTGATTTTTTTTAAGTTGATCTTGTATCTTGCCACATTGTAGTGTGAGGGCCTGCTTGAGTTCTGTCCTCCGAAAAGGTCCCACAGTCATTAGGTCCCAAAGAATCACACAGAAGGCCCACATAGGTTATAAACTGATTGGCCCATTAGCTCAGGCTTCTTATTAGCTCTTGTAGCTTGTATTAACCCATTATTCTTATCTATGTTAGCCACATGGCTCAGTACCTTTCTCAGCGGGGCAGGTCACATCCTGCTTCTTCGATGGTCCAGGGAGGAATGCCGGGAGAGCTTCCTGCTTCCCAGAATTCTCCTGGTCTAATAGCCCCGCCTCTAAATCCTGTCTGGTTGACCCACCTATACATCCCGGCTAATGGCCAATCAGCGTTTATTTATATCATGATTGACAGAATATAGACATTCTCCCACACCACCACATCACTGAAGGTATTTATCAGCTATGGGAGTTTTCTAATAGGGATTGTGTGGTCACTTACGTACACTATCATATCATCTGCAAATAAAGAAAGTTTGACTTCTTCCTTTCAAATTTGAATCCCCTTGATCTCCTTATGCTGTCCTATCACTATTCCTAGAACTTCAAGCACTATGCTGAAGAGATATGGAGAGAGTATATAGCCTTGTCTAGTTAATGATTTTAGTGAAATCACTTTGAGTTTCTCTCCATTTAATTAATTTAGCTTTTGGCTGGCTGTATATTGCTTTTATTATATTTAGATATAGTCTTGTATCATTAATCTGTCCAATACCTTTATCATAAAGGTGTGTTGAATTTTGTCAAATGCTTATTTGGCCCCCTAATGAAATGATCATATGGTTTTTTCATTCAATTTATTTATATGATGGATTACATTGATAGATTTTTCTATGTTGAACCAGCCCTGCATCTCTGGGATGAAGGCAACTTGACCATAATGGCTGATTTATTTGATGTGTTCTTGGATTCAATTTGACAGTATTTTATTGAGAATTTTTGCATCCCTGTTCATGAGTAAGACTGGTCCGTAATTTTCTTTCTTGGTTGAGTCTTGTGTGGTTTTGGTATCAGGATATCTGTAGCCTCATAAAAAGAGTTTGAGAATGTATCTCTGTTTCTAATATGTGGAACACTTTCAGTAGTATAGGTATTAGCTCTCTTTGGAAGTTCTGCTAGAATTCTGCCCTAAAACCATCCAGCCCAGGGCTTTTTCTGGATGAGAGTTTTTTGATGACAGCTTCTATTTCCTCACGCATTATGGGTCTATTTAAATTGCTCACCTGGTCTTGATTTAATATTGGTATATGGTATTTATCTTTAAAAATTATCCATTTCTTTTACATTTTCCAATTTAGTGGAGTACAGGCATTTGTAGTAAGACCTAATGATTCTCTGAATTTCCTCAGTGTCTGTATCTACGTCCTCCTTTTCATTTCTGATTTTGTTAATTTGTACAGTCTCTCTCTGCCTTTTGATTAGTTTGGATAAGGGTTTGTCAATCTTGTTGATTTTCTCAAATAACCAGCTCTTTGTTTCCTTGATCCTTTGTATTATTTTTTGTGTTTCTATTTTGTGGATTTCAACCCTCAGTTTAATTATTACCAGTCTCCTACTGCTCCTGAGTGAGTCTGTTTCTTTTTTTCTAGTGCTTTCAGGTGTGCTGTTAAGTCACTAATGTGAGCTTTCTCTGTTTTCTTTATGTGGGCACTTAGTGCTATGAACTTTCCTCTTACCACTGCTTTCATAGTGTCACATAGGTTTGGATATGTTGTGTGTTCATTTTCGTTTAATTCACGGAAGATTTAATTTCTTTATTTCTTCCTTGACACAGGGGTGATTCAGTAGTTGACTTTTCAGTTACCATGAGTTTGTAGGCTTTCTGGGAGTAGTATTCTTGATAAATTCTAGCTTTACTCCATGGTGATCTGATAAGGCCCAGGTGGTTACACCAATTTTTTTTTGTATCTGTGGATGTTTGCTTTCTTACCAAGTATGTGATCAATTTTAGAGAAGGTTCCATGAGGTGGTGAGAAGAAAGTATATTCTTTTGTGTTTTGGTGGAATGTTCTATAGAGGTCTGTTAAGTCCATTTGATTCATTACCTTTGTTAGTTCTCTTATTTCTCTGTTAACTTTCTGTTTGGTTGACCTGAAAAATTGGTGAGAGAGGAGTGTTGCAATCTCCTACTATTAGTGTGTGGAATTTGATGTTGAAGTTTTAGTAATGTTTTTTTTATTTATTATTATTATTGTTATTTAATGAGTACAACATATAATACACATAAAATAAATATATAGTACATATAATAAAAAGTTGAAATGATTTTTGTTTTGAAATTTACTTTATAAACATTTAGTCATAAGTTTTTTTTTACTTATTTCAGAAGGATAAAATGAGAAAACTTAGGAGCAAAACTATTACCAATTCCTTTGTATTCAACACCTTGTGACTGGCTGTTAGATTGAATTATTGCTGGAGTGTCTGTGATTAGCTCAAATGATGGACCACCTCTCTCACTAAAATGACAACTTCCAAGATCAAGCACTGAAGGAAGGGCTGATGTAGCTCGCCTACTAGACCGTTTTGATTCTTTTTTTTATTTTTTGTTTAACTGACTCTTAATTTTTTTGATATTTCTTTTTTATTATTTTTTCTATTTTTTTATTTTTCTCTGCTCCCCTCCCTGCCACATCCCTCCCTTACTGAACCCTCCCGCAAGGTCCCCATGCTCCCAATTTATTCAGGAGATCTTGTCTTTTTATACTTTCTAATTCCCACGTAGATTATATCTATGTAAGTCCCTAGTAGTGTCCTTATTGTTGTCTCAATTCTCTGGGATTAAGGTTTGTAAGATGGTTTTCTTTTGTCTTATGTTTAAAAACCACCTATGAGTGGGTAAATGTGATAATTGTCTTTCTGTGTCTGGGTTACCTCACTCAAAATAATGCTTTCTACTTCCATCCGTTTTCCTGCAAAATTTAGGCTGTCATTATTTTTTTCTGCTATGTAGTACTCCATTGTGTAAATGTACCACATTTTTTTTTATCTATTCTTCGATCGAGGGGCATTTAGGTTGTTTCCAGTTTCTGGCTATGACAAATAAAGCTGCTATGAACATAGTTGAGCACATGTCCTTGTGGCACGATTGAGCATCTTTTGGGTATATACCCAAAAGTGGAATTACTGGGTCTTGAGGAAGGTTGTTTCCTAATTTTCTGAGAAATCGCCACACTGACATCCATAGGGGTTGTACCAGCTTATATTCCCACCAGCGATGTAGAAGTGTTCCCTTTTCTCCACAGCCTCTCCAGCATAAATTGTCATCAGTGTTTTTGATCTTGGCCATTCTTACAGGTGTAAGATGGAATCTCAGAGTTGTTTTGATTTGCATTTCTCTGATGACTAAGGATGTTGAACATTTCCTTAAGTGTCTTTCAGCCATTTTAGATTCCTCTGTTGAGAGTTCTCTGTTTAGGT
>PVIU01030803.1:0-15649 GCA_004026605.1 Ondatra zibethicus | reverse complement strand
CTTCCTAGGCCGGGAGGGATGGGGGTGGGCCTTGGACTTCCAACAGGGCAGGGCACCATGCCCTCTTTCAAGGAAGAAGGGGGAGGGAGGAGGGGTGGGAGGGTAGTGGGAGGGGACCGGGAGAAGGGGAAGAAAGGTAAAAATTTTATTTCTTTAATTATGTTCTTGAATGGAAAAAATAAAACAAAACAATGTATGGAAAAAAATATTGCCTATAGAAGTAAGGAGCTGATAATCCTTTTCTTATGAATATAATTTTATGAACAATATCTAGATAAGATTTGCAGAACTGATCCACTTTTCATTAAGTCTGCTTAGTGAAAAAATTGCTTTAATATTGGGAGATTAGTCTGGAATGGTTTACTGTGCTGTTAGTATTTATTGCTGACACCACACAACCACGATCCTAAGCCTTTCATATGCTTTGTTATTTGACCTTACAGAATCCTATAGCTCCATATTATATTGTTAATACAATGGTAAGAAAAGTGCCTCTGAGAGTTTGCCACTGTTCAAGATGACTCATTAAAGTGATGGGTATCACATGAGTCAATCAGATTATATAAAACATGTTCTCTTCACTTTCTTCCATATGCTTCATACCAAAATATGTACTTAGCATGGTAGAACTGCTGGGCCGATTCCTTCTTTGTTCTACGTATCATATTGAGTTATTCTAAACACTGGTTTCATTTTGAAGTTCATAGAATATCCATGGTTAGACCAAATCTGAGTGATGCCAAGAGATGAGAAACAGACCCAGACTTACAATGTCTCCTTGTAATTTTCTGTTGCTACATAAAATTGGGAAGAGAAGTCTAGCATCCAATAACTTTCAATAGAAACCTCAAATCCACATCAAAGTTTAAAAGAATAATTTGGTCTTTATGTATTTGATTTGGAATATATTTGGTGACTTATTTATTAATAGTTATGCATTTATAAATGTGTAAATTTAAAATTTCTTTTAATCCATACCTTTTATTATCTTGTAATATTAAGGGATAACATGCTTAAAGTTTTCCACTGTAAGACAAGTAAGTTCCCCTCTGCCAACCTTACCCACACATGCTGATCCTGCACAGAGAGAGCTGATAGAAGTGACTGGAACATGTTACATTGCTATGCAACACCAGGACTTAAAACCAATACCTTGTGAATACTGAGGAAAGACCTATATATTATATATAAAAGGCTAAAGAAAATTGAAAGTAAACTTTTTCTATTTTTCCATGTTTACTGCAGCTGTCAGAAACTTTAAAGTTACATATGCATCTCATAAGGCATTTGTATTTCCCAGTGACAGACTAGAGTAGTGCTATTAAGATCCTAAATTAATTCTGAAAGTCTCGATAACAGACATTATAGTCAACCTGCCCTTTTCATTGATTCCAGTGGTCTACTCATATGGATAAAACTTTCCATTTACTTGCTCAGTGACATCTAACATGTGCCATGCTTCTGTAAGTTACTCATGGATTTCCTGTGTGCTTAAACTCTGGCTCTCAAATATAAAGTGCTGCCTCTCAAATATAAAGTGAAGATCCCTACAGTCTTGCAAAGTTGATGCAGATGGTGGTCTCTCAGCAATTGTACACATAAGCCAGGAAGAATAAGAGGAGTTTTTTTTCTAATTTATTAGCTAAAATGGTTCAACTGGGTGAGGTGACATAAATACCTTACAATCCCATGGAGGTTGAAGCTAGTTAATTGCCATGAGTTCAAAATTGGGCTACATGAACCTAGCCCTTAAAAGGCTATATAGCAGGAGTCTGGCTAACTAAAATATAGAGCTTGATAAAAAGGATTGGCTAAGATCATTTTAGTAATTAGTCTCGAGGAAAGATGGGGTGACATAGTAGACTTGGCCAAGTAGCCCACTATTCAAGCTGTTTCATGACAACTTCCTCATTGAGCAGTAATGAGACTGCTTGATTTCATCGCACAGGTCTGTTCGACATCTAGTAGAAAATGTTTGAAACTCATTTGTCCTTTGCCCTAAACTGCTCACAAGGACATATGTTCTAAGGACATGAAATGAAGTTTTCCTTTAGATTTTGCTTTAAGAAAAATCCTGGCTCCCATCAATAGTGAATCAAATGAGTTATGTGGGCGGGAGGGCAGAAGGTTGGTGGGAGGTATCACACAAAGCATGTGCTCACAATATACTCTTAAGAATTTATAGGCACAACTCATTCATGAAGTCTGTGAGGAAATGGGTTGCAAAGCTCATAATGAAGTGGAATGTTCCGCAACAGACTGAAGAAGACCCGTTGTGGTTTATCATGTTCATGAAGGTGGTGGTACTAGACCAGACTCTGAGAAGGGACCCTTGTTACAAGTCAGTGTATTGACTCTCATATGAAAACATTCTGGACTTTCAAAATGACCTTTCCTAAAGAGTGATTCAGGTTGCCAGTCTTACCAAAACAAAACAAGATAAGAAGACAAAGCTTGTTGAGTTTTCTGCACTAGAACTGGGAGATAGAAAGGAAGGCGAGAACCAAATTTAAAGGTATTAAAGATGAACTATGTTTATTTATGCAACAGCTATTATTTCCATGTATTTAACTTAGATTTAAACTTCATTTATGGGCTGAAGAGATGATTCAGTGACTAAGAGCACTGGCTGCTCTACTACAGAACCACAATTCCACTCCAAGAATCTATATGGCAGATCATGGGAGTCACAGGGAATCTCATGTCATTCTCTACCCTCATGGGCACCAGAGATGCTCAGAGTTCATAGACAAACATGCAGACAAAATAGCCATAAAAACAAATTTTTGAAAAATTAAAAGTTCATTTATAATATTATAGAATGTCTTACATTATAAGAATTTATTCATATAAGACTTCATTTTATTTGGAAATTCAACTGTTCTCTTTACATATATGAATACATACATGTGACGGTATAAAGCTTGATATATCATGGTTAGGAATGTGGGCACTAAGCCAGTAAGACAAAGGGCTTCAACTTGATTTTGTAAGATGATCTCTGATCAAAATCAAATCAAATTAAATAAATACAAAAATGAAGAGACCAAATCAGTCATATCAAAGTTAAATGTGAGGGGGCTGGAGAGATGGCTCAGTGGTTAAGAGCATTGCCTGCTCTTCCAAAGGTACTGAGTTCAATTCCCAGCAACCACATGGTGGCTCACAACCATCTGTAATGAGGTTTGGTGCCCTCTTCTAGCCTTCAGGCATACACACAGACAGAATATTGTATACATAGTAAATAAATATTTAAAAAACAAAACAAAACAAAAAACAAAGTTAAATGCGAGTATACAACTGAAAGTCTAGAACCACAATAAAGTTCCCTTTTCACCTCATCATATTCACTGTGTTTAGCAGAATCAAAGTTCTCCCTCTTAGTATATGGCATATGGGTGGAGTTTTTAGTAGTCTCTGTCCATCCCTGTCCTTAGACCAATGGCATTCTGAATTATCTCAAGAGTAGTCTCAAGATCAGAACCACTGAAGAAAATAGAATGTTAGGCATCTCTGTAACTTTATGAGCACAACTCATAATTTAAAAGAAATGTCATATGTTATGCTAAATCTTTGAAATACAATAGACAATTTGCACATACACCTAAACAGAAATTATTTTGTGTACTCAATAATATATAGATCTAGTCTGTTTTCTTGAAAAATGCCTACATCTGAACATCACAGCCATTGATAAGAAAGGCAGTTCCATACAGACAGACAAAAAAGATCTCGGCAGTTAATATCATCGAATATTTAAATGAAAAGTAGGATTACATTTCATGTCAGCGATTACTTTAGAAATTAAATTTCATGCCAGGCGGTGGTGGCGCACGCCTTTAATCCCAGCACTCGCGAGGCAGAGGCAGGCGGATTTCTGTGAGTTTAAGACCAGCCTGGACTACAGAGCTAGTTCCAGGACAGGCTCCATAGCCACAGAGAAACCCTGTCTCGAAACAACAACAACAACAACAACAAAAAGAAACTAAATTTCATAACAATTGTAGAATACATGAGAATCTTTCTCAAAATTAATATATTCATTAAATCATTCTCTTTGTTACAGTTGTGAAAAGAATAATATATGTGATCAACTTTTCTCATCTTTAAAAATATCCCAAACTCAGTTTGGCATGATAATGAAGGAATATAATGTATTAAGGAAATCCTTATTCACTAATCCCTATTATGTCAAT
The DNA here is from genome assembly GCA_004026605.1 of Ondatra zibethicus. NCBI lineage: Eukaryota > Metazoa > Chordata > Mammalia > Rodentia > Cricetidae > Ondatra > Ondatra zibethicus. Next base: position 11,453 of record PVIU01030803.1, on the reverse strand, counting down.
GACATTTTTTGCTTCTTAAAATTAGTAAAGATGTTTCTCTTTGTCATACTATTTATTACAGTTACTTTGAATAGAATACACTGTCAGTTAAACAATTTCAAAATTTAATTTAAAATTTCTTAGTCTAAATTTTAGAGCATTCCAGAGTTACAAACTAATAGAAAATTAAGGACATGACCAATCTAAAAGTATACAGTATAGTTGCTTAAATATAAGAAGAAAAATTTACGGTGTTGATATTAAGATTTAAAATAACTACCCTTTAAAAGATTTATGTTTATTTTTACAAATATCAGAAATACTTTAATACCTGTATTTTGCCTCTAGCATATTCTTCTTAAGATAAATTCTCTCCTGCTTTCTGTCAGAAGGAAAAATCTCAACCTTCCAGGAATCTTGGTATATTATCATTTTAGTATCTAATGTAAAATTATAATACTTAAAACCATATTCTGATTTTTGTTACATACTTAGTTTTATTTCCTTCAAATGAGATTGGCATACCTTCAACTCATTCATGAAGACAGTGAGGAATTGGGAATCTATTGTTGATTACTATGTTACAAAAGGTGGTGATGGTAGCCCAGACTCTAATAAGGGACCCTTGTTATAAGACAGTGTCTTGATTCTCATATCAAAAAATTCTGGACTCTCTAAATAACCCAACTTACCCTTCTTACAGGCTTTTGGTGTATAATGGTTTAGTTTGCCATTGTTACCACAAAATAAAACAAAACAACCGCCTCCTCCAAAACTGATGAGTGTTTTGAGGTGGAAATGGGAGACAGTAAGACATAGTATCCAAGAAAGGCAGTCAGTTGGAATAATGTGCTTGAATAGCACCAATGACCAAGTCTATTACTGTCGTTAGGAAATACATAGTCAGCTACATAGTAAGTAGCCTTATGTATTTTTCTTCTTGAACCCTAGTGGCAAATATTGGTTAAATATATTTGCCTAGCAAGGTGGCTAGGAAAGTAGATGCAATTTATGCTCAGTTTTGACAAGGTGAGTTCCATCTTGGATCCCACAAGGTGGCAGGAGAGAACTGGCTCCTGAGGGAAGTTCTCTGACTATCTCAGGTGTGTCCTGGCATAGTACCTCTCCCCTGGTCTCTATCTCTCTACACATTACATCACCACACACACACACACACACACACACACACACACACACACACACAAATAAACAAATGAATAAACTTTTAGGAATGTCTCCTTAAAAAAAAAAAGAAGAAGAAAGCAATTCTTTATTCAAATACTTGGGAGTTTTATTAAATTTTAAAAATAGCAGTTGCACAAATATAAATGTACTACCAGTAATACAAAGTTACAGGTTTGAAACTATAATGTTCTTTAGACAATCAGTTTCAGGGTAGGCAGAAATAAATCACACTATATAGAATTTCTGATTTAAACACCATAATTCAGGAACAGCTTTATTCACATTTAGCAATCATCACCTACAAATTTAAGAACATCAATAGCAATTATCTTCACAGCAAATATTATGAAAAAAATCACAAATGCTATAAAGGAAAAAAACTATGAAGTTTCTTTTACATACTAAAATAGTTTAATAATAAACATCTCATTTCTCATACTAGCCTTTCCGCTTCATTGGGTAGGTATATGAACCATAAAACCCTATCAATTTCAGCTTTAATGTGGTTTTCTCCTTCAGAGTTGAAAATAAGCTGAGATAAAATATTTTCCATCATTACATTATGCTGATTTGTGGATGTTGTTAGCAAAGGGATGAGCTAACAGTGCTCACAAAACAAGTACATGTGGACCTGAGTTTCTAGGTTAAAACATAGAAATCCATGTTTTCTTTATAGATTGACAGCTCGAGGCTCATTAACATTTCTATCTCAATCATGTTAAAAGAGATTTACAGCTTTGAAATGCAACAGACTCCAAACTACATGGGGGATAAAAACTAAACAAATGCATCTTAAAATCTAGTTAGTCATCGCTGAATAAAGAATTTCACTAGAGAGCAGGAAAAACAAAGGGAAAGATGAAGTTCACTGGATCCTGTTACACAGAGTGTGCTAAGTAGAGTCACTGGAGAACCCTGGCTTTAGCTTCGTAAAAGACATTCCAGATGCTGACTAATAGATCTCCGAGCCCTGAACCGAATGCAACATTTTGCATACTGTATTTGCTAAGATAATAGGAGAAAATTATCTTCATACTAGTAAGACCTTAGTGAGATCTGTCTGTGATTTAAGAAAATATACTAATATTTTAAAATGATAGATTTCAGCTTGGAAAATAATTTTTAAAACGGCAATTTAAAGATCGTTTAAAAACGTTTCATGTGACTGAGTACTTTTGAATGAATTGAATCATCTTAAGGAATCACAATTCACATCGATTTGTCATAAACAAGGGTAAACTACACTTGAATGAAACATTATAAATAAACTTCCAAACTAATAGGATGATAATTATTTATTTTTTTCATTTTAACTTAAACAGTATATGTATTTTTTACCATAATCCTCTAAGATGCTTTAAAATGAAATAATGGTGATTTTTCACTATCTATTTTGAATTGTCATATGTAGTTTATCTTTGAAACACCTAACAAATATAATTTAGTACATTCAAACTTGTCAATGTAGCAATTATTCACTAATATTTTTCTAAGCAACATCGCTACATTTATACTCCTTTGCATATTATGTTAAATTTGTAAAAATAATAATCTTGAGTATGTGTCGTAAAATATAAACCAAATGAGAAAGTGTATGTACAAATTCCCCTGCAGTGTCTAAAGAAATTCTTGGGGTGGGGCCATTCCACAAGAACACAGGAGGAACTGAAAACTCTAGCAATCAATGAGAAGTAGGTAACTGCACAGAAAACAAAATTATGAAATATCATAACTAAACATGAACTACATCACAAGAAACATTGTTTCCAACTCATAACAAGACCAGATATCCATAGACTTAAATAAATCATGGGCCTTGCATTTGGAATGATGAAGCTGCAAGTATTAGGTATAGTTTTTTGCCGCCTTCTTGCCACTTCCCCATCCACCACTCAGTTGCACAGGATAGTCACGGAATGATATGCGCTCTTTAATAGAAGGTCTTGTATTTGTTATCATTGGTGCAAGTATTCTCTTGCTTGAACAACCTAGACAGTGATATTAAATACACTTTTACTTATCATACCCCAATCAAATTATATTTTAGGATAAGAAGCATTCTTTTACCAATGACATGCACTTGAATATTTTATAATCCAAGCTTATAAAAATATATTTGCTGAATTATTGTTTACAAAGCGACGATAAAAATTTGACATAAATTGCGTTAAGTAAGAGAAGAGATCTAAAATATGTATTAGATGTCACTGTTTCTTTCTATGCAGGATTCTTTATTTTTTTCAAGTTGTACATTCAATGTTACTATGCAAACATTAAACATTTTAACGAATCGCATTTCTGTGTTCAAAAGCTTAACAGTTAATGGTTTCTGTCTTACAAGATGAAGCATATGCTAAATAATTTTTGAAATTTGAATTATTAAATTATTTCTTCATAACAAAGAATTTTGGGTACAATAAAAAGTACATTAAGCCTAGAAATTAAGAACTTCCATAGGAGCCAATCTAGTAAAACACACACAGAGACATGCATACACATTCCACAGCTGTTGTTGAGAACCTTGGTTGTATAAATGGAGGAGATTACACATGCATTCTGGGTTGGTGTGAGGAGTGTTTTTTTAGCTGTATTTCAACGACAGCAAATTGTGGGGACATTTTGTGCCCAGGTGCTATAAAAATGGGGGGATGCTGGTTGAAGATTTGTTTATCTGGATCAAGTTATAGATTACCTATAGAGAAGCAACAGCAACTGTTAGAGGGTAAAACAAATGGTGGTCAAAACATTGGGTGAGTGGACAAAGCATGCTTTGTTCAGTGAGACCCAAAGGGGCCATATCAAGAATACTATTAAAAACTTGTGCTCATCTGCTTCAAATCTCCTGGGATTAAGCAAAAGGACTAGATTTGTGGGGGAAACCACTGTAAAAGCTGCAGAAAGACACATTCCAGGGCTTCCTCAATACTGGCTTGAGGCAACGGTTCAAACCACATGACTCTCCATTGTGATGCTTTCGTGTTTAAATAAGTTTAAGCAAAACAAAACAAACTCCAGCCACCCTTTTTATTTAGGCTAATATAGTCTAATGAAAACTTCAATATATTTTAAAACATTTTAGAAGAATTAGCACAAGGGTAGATCAATTGTGGACAGTGCTTTTGATTTAAATATGTTATGACAGCAAGTATGAGCTTCAAAAGCTTATTTCATATTTAAAAATATTCTCATAATTGGAGTATTACACTTTAGTTTCTAGCGTTAATACTGTGATTAAACAAATTCAAAAAATTACTGAATGTATGCAAAGGGGGCTATTTTACTGAGAGTCTACAAAGAGTACTTCTGAAAAGCGTGTGTGCAGGGACTTAAACTTATTGTTTCAGGAAAGAGTGTTTGTGATATAAAGCGGTTACCACCTCAGGGTCAAAGATTGCTGGAGACCGAGTACTGTTCAGAAGTTGAGACTTTTCCGCTGGCACTCCCTGAGTGCAGCCTCAGCAGAGGAAATAAAGGAGAGAAATGACAGCTGAAGTTGGCTTCCACATGTGGCCAGATTTACCCTGCCTTAATCCTTCCCTGTTAGGGAGAGTGCAGAAGAGGAGAATGCATTCCGGCAATAGGGATGATCGGACCAAAGCAGAAGCAGAGATTTCCCAGATAATAAACCAGTGGCCTAACCGGTGCCAGTGGAGTTTGCTGACAGCACAGCCTCTCTCTCGCTATTATATGCTGCAAAGCTCTAATTTAATTTTTCCCCAATAGCTGAATGTCTACTTTCAGACTTAAAAAACAGTGAGAGCAAATGCTCGTTACACTCCAGCCGTTAAAACTCTCTGAACAAACTATGCAGGTGTTTATGAAAATGTATATATATATGAGTGTGTGTGTATTTGTATATACACATATATATTTCCATATATAACTATGACTATGGGAGTGTAAGGCACCTGAGAAAAATATATTTATATTATAATATGAGACTAACAAAAAGTGAGTAGTTTTCACTAATGTCTAGCCAAATGTGCTGCTCAGATAGAGAGAATTAAATTGTTACAAGCATTATTTAAAGTATAGGTAGAAATAAGTAGGAGCTTTGAAACTGAAGTCAGTAACAGCTCACTATTGGTTAATAGCATCTTTCATGAGGCGTCTATTACATGTGTTGTTCACATACTTTGTCCTTAATGAAAGTTTTTAACTAAAATGTTAAGGAATACATAATTGGAGAAGCATTTTATGTCCACATTACTGAAATATTATAGATAATTTTACATATGTCCAGAAGAATTATTTTAAAATTAGATCGAAATGAATTAAAACAACTCAAATTACAACAGTGTTTCTGCAATCTGGAGGATTCTTCCACTAAGAATTTACCATCTGGGCCTATTTGTTTTTCTATTACTGCTCTGTCACCTTTGTTGTTCTGGATCTGCTGATGACTCTTCAAATCTTATTGTATTTATCCTAACTCTGGTCCTATATTTATAAAGGCCATTTATAAATTTTTCCTTATTTAGTGCAGTTCATTCGGGAAATAATAACTACAATTTAAAAAACATTATGGGACGACTTCACAGCAATTGTGAAGTATGCTGTTCAGTGAATTGACAACCAGGGAATTAGGCTTTAAAATAAGCAATACTGTAGTGAATCCAGAGTTTTCTGTAAACCATAGTTTAGGTGTGACCACATGCCTGACTTTACCATCTTGCTGTGTGTAAATGAACAATTTAAGCAGGAATCCATATGGCTTATTTTCTCATTGCATTAGTGTGAGGCATTGTTATCATATAAACTCTCAAATCACTAGATACATTAAAAACAAATCAAGGAGTAAAAATGCATCTGTGAAGGAATCACATATTGGCACTCACAACAAAGTCATTACTTCATCCCATGATTACTCTAAGAATGAAACACAGAAATAAAAAGCAATTTAATACGGTCAATGTATAATCATTCTACAATTACTTACCCACGTGGAAATAAAACAGCCAAAGGTTCTTGCTTCAAAAAATTGATATTGGAGTTAGACACACCTTACTGGAGAGAGCTCCAGGAACAGAAAAAAATATGACCAAAGGGATTTGAGCAGTACTCTTCTGCAGTGTTAATGCTATGGATTTTATTTTTTAATAATAATCTGCTGCATATTTGCAGGTGATTATAGAAACCAGGCAATTGTCCTCTCACATTTATGCTGAAAAAGTGTCCTCGTGAGTGTGCTATATTTCCCAAGAAGCCACTTCTTTGCTACATGATCTATGTTTTGCTCAAGATTTGTTCTGGTCTTAAAAAAAATTCTTTTAAAGATTTAATCCTTGGTTCCTTAACAAATGTCAAGGTCTACATATACAGTGTTTTGATAAGTAATTTAATATGTAAAATGCTTTGAATGACTCTCCTGGTATGAATAAAAAACCTGTTAAACAGGTCGTCAAAATAGAAATCTCATGATGTATAGTAATACGTCATTGGATTTTCATCAATATACCCAACACTAGGTGCCTGGATATAAAAACTTTTGCAAAGGCCTTCCCATATTGTATTACTTAACAGCAGATACAGCATAAGTAAAGCATGGAGAAAAAAATTTAATGAAAGTGACCAGAACAAATTTTTAGCAGCAAAGCATTTACATCAATTTAAGTGTGATGAATTAGTTACATTGGTCAAGTTCGAAGCAGGGCAGGTAGAACAGACTTCAAATAACAACCCTCTTTAACAACCTCTGCTGTGTTTGATTCTGAATAAAATTCAGGTAGATTAATTTAAAAACTAACACCAAGAATATAAATAAATGATGCACAAGTTATTTATGCCACGTGCAGATATTATTTTTCATTGTTCTTGAGATTTAAAATTTTGTTTACAGAACAAAAGGTTTTCTATAGATTAGAAATTATTAACAGAATTTCCCTCATTCTCAAAATTTCAATTGAAAAGTGGAAATTATATTTCTTCCTATTATTTTCCTTTTGAGAAAGAGTCTATTCTGTAACTTTGACTTGACTAGGGAACTTACTATGTAGACAAGGGAAGCCTGGAACTCATAGAGATCAACCTGCCTCTGCCTCATGAGTGCTGGTCTTAAAAACATTTGCCACCATATCCAGCTAATATTTATTTTTCTTACTAGTTAAGATAAACAGAAATAAAAATGATAGGTTGAGTTCTCTTGATAATCACTAAAATATCCATAGTGTTTGCTATCAGCATTAGGATAAATAAAATATCTATATTTGCTCCCTACTTTTTATTTTTGGAGGTGAGTTTTTAAAATGTCAACTTGTATATTACAAATATGACAAAGCATATTTATTCTGAAAATAATACACATAAAAGTTAAAATTCATCACAGAGAGGAACTCATTGTATTATATATCTTGTATTTTACCCCTTTAGAACCTCTAGAGTTAACTCCATGTATACTTGATTTAGTATCTTCTAGACCACTTTACAGTATACACCGTTTTCAGGTTTTCTGACATTTAGCATGTTGCTGTTGCATTATCCTCTGCTATTCTTTGCATTTGTCTTCTGGACACACAAGGATGGATAGAAAATGCAGCAAACATGGGGTGCTAAAGTCTTGTCTTGTTCCTACGTATCCAGTGGTTATTACTAATCAACAATGATCTTTTTCCTCCTGGAGGTCTTTGGTGATTTGATTTGAGCAACAAAATCTAAATGCTGTGTGATTTGTTTCAGAAATAGACTACCACTCTCATGTGGCTCTAAGTTACCCCAAATCCTTCTTTCCATTAGTAATTATTTTGCATAACCCTGATTATTGTGATTTTATAATTTCTAGATTTACTATTAGATAATTATTGGATTTTTAAACTTATATATGAACCAGGTGATCAAAAGTGTGTCTCATTATTCAAAGAATGAGATTTAGTAACTATCAAGCAACTTTTATCACTCACAATCTCCTAGATATTGTTTGTGTTAAATGGAATTTTAGAAGTCAGACCATGCCTTATGCTGATTTGGGAGAAGCCTCTTTATAAAACTTCCCAATCACTTTTAGAAAACATTCTCAGAATTGTCTTCTGTCTCATATATTAACATCTAAGTGTCCACAATTATCTGTAACCAAGAAACAGTGTCTTAGTTAGGGTAAATATCTAAAACTTTATTTTTATCTTAGCTTGACATGTGAATTCATTTGATGCTATCTAGCTCAGATGTAACACTGTATTTAAAAATTTAATTATCTCCTATCTTCTTTGCCTCATGTAATTTTGCCAAAGTAAACTTGTAACAAACTTATGCATTTTAAGTAATCTCTCAAATGCTTGTTGCATCCTTTAAAATGTGAACTTTTCAAACCCCAGTTGGATTTTCAAGTTCACTTGCTGTCTTTGCAGACTTCAATTTAAAACATTGCTTTGGTTCACACATTCACTCATCATGTGTGTGGGTTTATGTCTGGTGAAGCAGACACTGTCCTATTACTGTTGTTCAAGGAAACATTCTTGTCAGTTTTCTTCTGTGAACCAAAGAATATCAGGAACTCTTATACTGTAGTGGTTTCCCATGTGATTCTAGTCTCCAAATTTCTTCTTTACTGTCCTCATATGGAACTTGTATAAAACAAATACTAATTTCCACCCTCTCAGATAGTGAAGACTTGTGGAGAGGTTTCCCAAAAACGTTTCATGGAAACTTTCATTATCCCTTTTCATGCTTATTAGTTCTTAGCAGAGAGACATTTGGCAACAATAAACATGGCTAGCCTGAGGATTTATTATATTATTGCACTTCAGTTTCATTCATTTGACAAATGCATTTCACATTTGACCATACCCATTTATTTTTGTACCATATTAACTAGTGTAAGAAATTGGTTTGAAAGCAACAATAGCAATAATACAAAAGAAAAAATAGAGTAAAATAATTTATTTAAGAAACAAAATTTTCATGAAAGAAAAGAGTTAGAACTAAAATATTATACTTAGAAATTTTATACTTTAACAATTATCAATATAGCATGCAAGGATCTTGTCCTTAAATTGTTATTTTTTAATCTATAAGGAATAAATTAGCTGATGTGGTCAGCTATTTCTCTCATGTAAGGGCAGATAAAATTTGTCTTTCTTTGGATTGCCTCTATCTATGCATGAAGTAGCTACAGTTTCAGATATGAAAATGTTATTCTGTGGTTCCTAATAACTGTCATATTTAACTCTACTTATAATCATTGCACACTGTTTCCTTAAGCTGTCTCAGACTTTGGATAGTATCAACTGATTCAAAGATATTAAGGCAATAGAAAATTATCCTGTGCCTACTTTCTTAATAAGAGAACGTTAAATACTATTTATGTTAGAGCACTCTACTAATCATATAAGCATGGTCTTGGTGGTGCAATAACAATTAATTTAATTATACAGCTTTTGTTACTGGACTATTCGAGGAGCTGAAATGTAAATGTCAATATGTTTGTTCAATTAATTGTCAAGTACTTCAGAGATAAAATATCAATATGTAATAGTTTATATATTTCAATGTCCCTTCTCAATAATTTTAGACAAAAAAATAAAGATAAACATGGACAACAACAAAAACAGACCTCCCAGCCTTTGAAACAAGAATAAGAAGGAGCCTCGGACTAGTAACATGGGTCAGCTGGTTAAAGTATGTAAAGATACTTTCTTTCAAGTCTCCTTACCCGAGCTCCTCCAGTTACCCTCCCACAAGTTATCTCTTGACCTCTACAAGAATACCCCATCCCGCATGTGTTAATGCACATGTGCGCGCACACGCACGCACGCACGCATACACATATAATAAAAATAAGTCTTAAAAAGATTTACATTGGCGGAGACCAAATACAACAGTAATAGTCTTTGTGGTGTCGGTGTAGTGTTTTTACTATTCTTACATTACTATAAAATAAAAACAAGAATACAAATCTCAGATTTTATTGTACAGAATAGAAGTTTGACTTAGTGAGAAACATTTTTCAAATTATGCTTACACTCATTTATTTTGTGTGGGTAGCGGGAGCATGCACATGGCACAGCTCTCATGCGGAGGTCTGAAGACAACTGGAAGGCGTTGGCTCTCTCCCTCTACCTTGTGGTCCTGAGTCCGGGACTCAGGTACTCAGCCTCGGTGGCAAGTGTCTTTACATATTGAACCATCTCAGCAGTGATTACAAATATTGATAGTATCTAAGCTTAAGTTCAAATCTTGGAAAAGCAGTTTTTCTAGGATGGATTATAATTCAAATGCTTTCCATGGACAATATGAAAATCAGCTGAGCATGTCCTATTATGAAGTTTTACAGTTTTCACAAATTGTGCATGTCAAGTAGTTGTTTTAGTAGATTTTGTAGGCAGAATATAGTCAGTTGTACTTCTGCCATTTGTTAAAAGCATACACACATACATATATATACTTATATTTGATATTAATGGAGCTTTTACTATTAAAATAACATTTTCTTATTCAATATGCTAAAAAATATTCTTAATTTTTTCTGTATGCCTTCATCATCAATTTTCTCTTCAATCTGTCAAATCAAATTCTCTCATGCCATCACTGTAAACACCACACACAGCAATAGCATGTAATAGGAATCTACTGTCTCAAGCTATTACTTGAGACTCCTACTATTACATCTCTGTAAAATATAGATCACCACTCTCAGGAGCAAATTAGAAAGCATATGCAATGTAGTAAAGTATTGATTGCCCAAAGCACAATGATGGTGGTAGTATAAAAATTTAGCTTTGTATGACTAGAGATTTTTTCTTTTTTTATTTCCTTCTTTTCTTCCTTCCTTCTTTCTCTCTCTCTCCCTTTCTTTTTTCCTTCCTTCCTTCCTTCCTTCCTTCCTCCCTCCCTCCCTCCCTCCCTCCTTCCCTCCCTTTCTCTCTTTCTCACTTTGTCTGTTTATCTCTTTTCTCTCCCTCCCTCCCTCCTTCTCTCTTTCTTTCTCACTCTGTTTATCTCTTTTCCCTTCCTCCCTCCTTCCATTCCTTCCTTCTTTCCTTCCTCCCTTCCTTTCATTTCTTATTTATTTTTGTTCTTTTCAAGGCTTTGTGTAGCCCTGGGTGTCTTGAAACTTGCTCTGTAGACAAGGCTGACCTCAAACTCTGAGAGCCACCTGCCTCTCCTATCTGAGTGCTGGAATTAAAGACATACGCCACTGCTGCCTAGCTGACTAGAGTTTATCTTAAAGAGGACATCATGCTTTATATTCAGTAATAATGCATGACTTTAATATAATAACAATATAGACAAAATAATCAAAAAAGTATAATTGTGAGGTTCATATCTGCTTGTAAAAGCATGAAGGGAAGGATTGA